>CM076260.1:32634552-32843699 GCA_038380795.1 Pyrocephalus nanus | reverse complement strand
AATATATAAAGTTGCTGTGAATAGTCTCTTCCTGATGATTAACTGAGATCAGGCTTGGCTTCCAGAAGGTCTTAAACTGATAATTAATGTGTAAAGTTATATCAAGGAAAGATTTTTCTGGGTAAAGGCTATTTCTTATTAACTTCCCATAATCCATTAGTGAGCTAGACACTTTTCTCTGACACAGTGTGATTGTTTTTTCCCAAGATAGACCTGCTTAAACCTCAGAATCCACAAGGTGCTTCTATGTTATTGATTTATTACAACAGAGAGGTTCTGGTTTGGGTTTTTGTGTTGTTTTACCTGTATGCATTTTTCCTGTGATACTCACTGGTGCACTCAAAGTACTCATCATTTGAAACCACATTTGAATTTTTGCAATGGAATTACACTTGGAGCATCCTATTTGCAGTCTTGGGATGCAGAGTCTTCCATCAGTGGAGTGGTTTTCTATACCACTGTCCTAGGTTGCTTTCTGTACACACACAAGCTTCTGTTGGTTATTTCAAAGCAGCTTTGCTCGAATGGTTGTACAACCCCCTGCTTTATCTGGCCTGATAGATACAGACATGCAGTGTTCACGGAGAACCACTGACTACAATGAGCTTCATTGCTTACAAGTGTGTGACATGGAAATACATTCTGGAAATGCAGTTCCATGGTACTTTGTAGTAAATATACCAGTAGGTAATGTGAATGTACCCAGTCCAGGTCATTTTCACATGATTTATGTCTGTTTATGTGCATTAATCACTCCCTCCTTTTATGCAAGGTTACTTAATTAAAGGCAGCTGAATAGTTTTAGTGTCTTTTTGGCCAAGGCAAATGTGTGAATTTGTTTAAAGAGAATTACATGTTTCAGTTTTATCTTTTTGGGCATGAGACATAGTTACTAGACCATTACTAAATTCAATTTTTATTAGACAAGTTCATTCCACTCCCCAGCCCCCCCCAAAAAAAGCAAACCAGAGGCAGTTAAAATATATCCTCACACTGGCAATGATTTCTTTATACATAAAATATACTTAAGAAATACAGATTTTAATAGACACTCTCAAAATACAAGGCTTCCCCAGATGTTAGTTTACTCATATTAATTTTCTGTGTACATTTTCTTCAGAGGCTGGCTGTGGGAGTTCTAGCAGAAAATGGCTTAACGCTGGAAGAGTGGCTGCCTTCAGCATGGATTACAGACACTGTTCCTCGGAGGTGCCCATTTGTGCCACAGATGGGGGATGAGGTATTGTAGTTTTTCACTCTGTGTCCTTGCTTCTTTCAGCTTGTTTTTGTCTTTTTTTTTTTTTTTAAATCTGTGAATTTTTTCCCAGAGACTTAAAATCAAAATATTTTGGATTTTCTTAAAAACATTTTTCAGTCTGGCTAAAATCTGCTTTTGCTTCCTATACTTAAAAATACTCTGCACATATTGCTTTGACTTTTTTTACTACTGTTGCAGTAGCATTCCTTCTTGTACTGTCTTCAGTGTGTTAATTTACTTATGACACTGTACACAAATTGTGTGAGGTGCTCTATCTAGTGAAAATATTTCTTAATTGTAGGGCATCTTGTATACTGAAGAATAGGTAAAAAATAATATGAAATTAAGTTTGGAACGCTTCAGTTTGGGACATGAAGTAAAAAACAGAATTAAGCCTCTGTAGGGAGGTTGTGGGTTTTTTGCTTGATTTGATTGTTTTGGGTGTGGGGTGTCATTTGAGTTTTTTTTAATTCATTTATTCTGAAGAAAGACTCTTCTTGTCCTTTTCCTCTTGTGTTTCTGATATCAGAAAACTGCTGGTATTTTACAACAGAAAACCACAAGAGAAGTTTGGTATATATGTACTGTATACAAACCAGACTCTAAACACTTTGTAAACATGACCCAGATATCTCAAAATGTGGTAGCAAAAGGACACCCAACAGTTTCTGCTTTGGAATATGTAGCAAGCAAACATTACAGAGAATTGTATGAATAAGTAGTATCAGATGGAATGCAATCTTGAAAGCCAGTCTGTGCATGTTTCTTAAAATCCCCTTAGGTTAAAATAAGAGGAAATAGCTGCCTTATACTGTAATGGGTACTTTGTCTCTTCAGGGATCACTGCCTTTTCTGAGGTAGTAAACAGAGTTGTTGTATAGCTCACACCTTCAGAATGCTGTTGGAGAAATGTTTGACATGGTGGCAAAATTACTTACCTTTTATCTTGAGCTAAAGCTTTTTGTAGGTGCCACCTTAAACTGAATCAGGAGCAGAGGTTGTATGTGCAAACAGTTTTGTTTTTACTGGATCACTTCACTGATGCAGTTGACAGCAGCACAGCTATGCAAATATTACATCAGCATTGCTAGTGAGGGAGGGAAGGAGCATTTCAAGTTGAGAGTTGCAACTGGAGAAAATTCTTATGGATTTATACCCTCCAATAAACATGTTTTGGAGATGGTGCTGCTCAAAAGATCAAGTCCAAATAAATGTATTTTGTGCTTGATACTGTCTGGATACAGTGAAGGAACCCAAGATTTATCTTTACCTTACCTTACCTTACAAAGATTTATTGTACCTTACATTTACCTTTTAGCATCACATCGGTTTAGTAACATAAATTGGTGTGTTTGGGTTGGGACCTGCTGAATAGCATGTACAGTGAGTGTGCATTAGGAGTATCTAAATAGGGTGCATCCTTTAGCTGAAAATGCTTTATGTTAGCAAACAGGGTTTCCTATCCTGTGCCTAGAAAGTAGGAAAAGTTGCTCCAACAGAGAATATGTTTGTAATCAAGCTGTTCTGTCTGAAATCCCATCTCTGATACTTGCCTTCCCCAGATTTACTTCAGATTTTACTTCAGAAAAGAAATTATTTGTTTAGAAAGTTACTTTTGAGATTCATAGAAAATAAAAGGTTGGTTTAATTAGAGTAATGTGGTGAGAAGAGGTCTCATGTGTTCTTCCAACAGCTGATGGTATGTTTTCAAGATTTGGTAGGAGATTTGTTCTCTTAAGCTGTACAAACAAGTAAGAAAAAACAGTAGCGCTCCATTTAGTTACACCAGGTGCATAAGAATAGCACATACCATCGCATTTCCCTTTCTGAATACTGCCATTTACCGAGTTCTGTCATGTGTCTTGAGGAATGGTGGAAACACACCAGAAAGATGGGACTTCAACTTCCTTGTCTGAATATTGAAATGCAAAGCATGTTCATTGGAGTATTCTGCCAATAACACGATAAAAAACGGTTTTGTCTGGGTGCCATAACAAACATGCAGAATCAGGAATTCAGGAAGAATAAAGCTGTTTCATAGGGAAAGACATGAATCCTTTTTTTTCCACAGGTATCTTCCTAATTTGTTCTTCTGACAGAAGATGCAATGCTTAGAGCCATATACAAAATAAAAATGTTTCACTTCTGTAAACAGTGGGTTGAATTTATGTAGTGGTTTAGCAGAAAGACTAAATGTAGCAGGAATTGTATGTAGCCTGTGTGCTTTTGTTTTGTTTTTAGTTCCCATACCTTTTGGAAGGTATGGAAAAAAATTGTCACAGCATTGAAAGTGTAATGGAACTTGGCCTTAGATCTGTGTCTTGGTAGCCTCTGCTCCTTTTCCTGACAGATAGATTCTGACAATGCCAAAGAGAGATTCTCACTGCTCTCAAGCCTTTTGTAATTGCTGTGTGTTTTGTCCTTATGATGATATTGTGCCTACTGAATACTCTAAAAACAAGGGTTAAAAAAAATTGTGGTTCTGAGTCCTTCTCCATTTAAAAAAGTTAAAAATTGCCATGTGGCATTGAGTTCAGTACCTGCTGGGATAGAAACTTGACAGATAGTTCTTTATAACTTTTTATGGCACAAGAGTTTTGGAAAGGGTGTAGAAATGCAAGTACTGGCATGTTTATTTGTATAAATGTATTTTAAAAGTTGAAGAGGTCTTTTCACTCTGCTTTTTTGTTGTTGTTCTATTGGATCTTTACATTAAAGCTATTTTTCTGTCATGCTATTTGATGGAAATCCCATGTCGGTTCAGTTTTAGAGCATCTTTTATCTGGCATGCATTGTACCAGGAGTACACTGTTTATCAGATCTTTGTTCTAATTAGTTTCAGGAACCTCTGTTTCACATTTCAAATACATTCCTAGAATATATGTTTATGGTTTCCAGCTTACTACCTCGTTACAGTGGTGGTTTATAACAAAAACATTCATCCATGTGGTATCATATACAATAAGATCAAAGTAAAACTATTAGACTCTGAATGTCTGAACCATGGAAATTTATACTGGAAGGATTAAAAAGAACTCAATAGGGACTTGAAATATCTATTTTTAGTTTTTTCATCTCTGTTAGGCTGTTTTTTTCAGTGCTATAGAAGCAAACATCAAATCTTACCAGAACAATAATAAACAGCAGTTTTTTCCTTTTGAATATATGTCTTGTTCAAAACAGATAGGATTAGCCAGATAGTGACTTTAGTGATACTTAGTTGTTAACTTAGGGCTGTCCCGTAGTGATGAATAACCAGGTGGATTAGTGGAATTCTTGTTGCTGTCATTGAATTGTTCTGTAGTGCAATGATACATGAACGGTTTTGTTACTGTTTTGGTCTCACATGTAATTTAGGATATTTTGCTTACAGGGCAAATAGGGTTCTAAGTCTTTACTACTTTTTCTGTAAATATTTATGGAATAACTTCTTTTAATTTTCCTCCACCTAATTTTTTGGGAACCTGCAACTTTTGCAGGAAAACAGACTGAAAAGAAACTGATAAAATAGAAAGTAGCCATGTTGTATGGCAGTAATGTGTTAGCATTTCAGCTCCTCAAAGTCTTTTTAGGGTAACTGTCACATTTCACTTCTAGGTCTACTATTTCCGACAAGGTCATGAAGCATACGTTGTAATGGCCAAGAAGAACAAAATATATAACATTAATCCCAAGAAACAACCGTGGCATAAAATGGAATTGCGAGTATGACTTCGTTTTCTTTTTTTGTTTGTATCTTAATATTGAAAAATTTTAACTAACCAGAAGTAAGTTATTGATACAGATAATTCTATTGTGCTCTTAATATTGCAAGGTAAGGGGAAACAATTAACTTAATAGTCAAATGAAATCAGGTCTTAAACTGTACTGCTTTTTCATCTACTTGAGCAGATGAGATACTTACACTTCTTAGCAAAATATTTTTCAAACATACTCCATTGTAAAATAATAGCTTGTTTTGGAAGACTCATTTTACATTCTTGATTTTTACATTATATGGCAGAAATATAGTATATTCAGTATACCTATATTTTCATGTTTCAGAAAGCTGTTATAGTTATTTTAACTTCAGTGGTAGTACATACTATTTTATTTATTCCAGGAGCAAGAACTGATGAAAATAGTTGGGATTAAGTATGAAGTGGGATTGCCAACTCTCTGCTGTCTTAAACTAGCTTTTCTTGACCCTGATACGGGTAAACTGACTGGAGGAGCATTCACCATGAAGTAAGGAAAGCAATATTATATTCAAACTGGAGATTTTCTTGTGGAGGAGAGGGAGGGGGAAGCTTGTGTGATGTTGAAAGTGAAAACATAACAGTAACGTTGGCCTTGTGCTTTTGAAGTGTTGAATTTTAAGTATTAATTTTTTTATGTAAGTGGTTTATGTTCTGCTCTTGCTGTTTCATCATTTAATAGTTGTGTGTTCTGTTGTAATTAGGTACCATGACATGCCAGATGTCATAGATTTCCTAGTTTTGAGGCAACAGTTTGATGATGCAAAGCATAGGCGATGGAATATAGGTGAGTTGTGGGGGGTGGTTTGTTTTGTGCTTTTTTGGTTTATTTAAGTGTCTAGCTATTTTCATGATAATGGTTTTAAAAGTAGGTTATGGTAAATAAATCCCAATACTATTCTGAAGTCAGAGAATAAGCTTTGCTTGTATTCAGGTAGGGAGACCTACTTTGTCCTTGACTGAAGGGGCAGCAAACCAACAAAATACTGAAGGGCACTGTAAAAGCAAGTGCAAAGAAAATGTCATTTAGTGTTTGTAGAGGGGAATTAAGGGTACTTTTCATGAAATCTTGTGTTTACTGCTAACTGATAACTTATTGTAGCCTAGATAATGTTTGTGTCTTTTTTTAATTGAAGACCTTCTTACAACTGCATTGCTACTAGAATTACTTTTTTTCCAATTTCTGAAGTTTCTGCTGGAAATATGGAAACACCTCCAAAATTTGAAATTGATCTCTAGATTGTACAAAAAGAGAATGCTCTTTCCATCTCTTTATACTTTTTGAATAATGTTTTAAATCTTTAGTTTAGTGTCATTGAAGCATATATAGTTGGAATTCACTGCCATGTGATGTGGGAATTACTTCGATTCTTTTTACTTTGCCTGTGTGTGATTATTTTGAAGTCTTGGATACTGGAAGAATGCCCATGATTAGGTCCTCCAGTCAGCTCTATTTTCTAGTCATCCTTTTCATATGATGACAAAGGTTACCATTCAGCAATGAAGTCTAACAAGAGGTAGAGAAAGCTGCATTATGGCAAAATGATCCTTTGAAGTGATGGGGTTTTTTTTCAGGAGATCAGGCAATACGTAAATTCTGATTCATGAAAACAGCCTTAGATTGTCCCTGAAACTTAAAAGGTTAAGCAAGTATTACTGATTCTCCAGAGTACAGGGTTAAATCTGTTTGCCTTAGAGGAATTTATATATGATACAATATTTTCAGAATTATTGGCACTGTAAAGTCCTTTCCAATATTTCAGTATATTCTATGATGTGATGTTCTCCCAAAAGTAAAAGTGATAGCCTTCCTTTTCGTTTTTTATTTGAAGTAGGTCTCAGTGCTGTTTTCTAAGTGCTGTCCTCTCCTAAGTTCATTGGTTCATTGTAGCTAAATAACCTGAAGAAGTGACATGGACATATGTTAGAAACTCTTCTTTTGTTTGTTGTGGGGTTTTTTTGTTGTTTTTGTGGGTGTTAGTTTTTTTGTTTCTTACCTGACTTTTCTGCCGGGAAACAGGAATTGATCTCCTGTCCTTTGATATCCTTGCGTAGGTTGTGTGCCTTAGCAGTAGATGTGTAAATTAATGATGCCATAGGAATAAGTTAATCTCATCATCTCATATTTACACTATGTTGTCCAAAAAGACAGCTAGTCTTCAGTTCTATGGGGAATTTGGTAAAGAGTGTAGGCTTCTGATCCAGGAGGAAATGCAAACTTTGATTTCTTCTTTAAAGATCATTTCAGTTTAAGGATCTCTTAAGAGACAAGGTTGATCAACATTGACTAATATGTCACCATGCCTTGCTCTTTCCTAATGCATGGTCTTGTTCTCCTCTGTCATCCAGTGCATGTTTTTCCACATGATCACCGCAGCATAAGAAGAATTATTGCCACACTTGGTGAACAGTCTAGCCAGCAGTCATCTGTCAGCTGTTATGACAGAAATCCAGGAGTAGAGGAGGGGTGGCATCTCCTTCCTGGGCTGGCAACTGTGTTTTGAGAAACTTGGAGTGTGGGGAAAAAAATCAGAGCTACACAAAAAGTACTGCAAGTGTCACAACTTTCTATAAACCTTTATTCAATGTAAATAATACCAGTTTCATACCAGTAGTGTTTCATACCAGCTTGTAACTCTGACAAGTGCATGTTAGAAGAGTTCATTCTTCAGTTTCTCTTTTGGGTGGTAAAAGTAGTGGTAAAATCATCTTCTTTCTAACCATATGAAATGATAAAGCAGAGCTCGCAAAGACACTGCTGTTAAAGGTGTTACTGCTCTTCCAGGAGCCTTCCAGAGCATTACCCTGCTCTCTGTATATATATTTTACCAAGTGTCTGCTTCTGTATTTGACACCAATCATGCACTGCTTTGTTGCACTGTGGAACATGGTATAAAAGTGTTCCTTGAAAGTAGATCTTATTTTGTTCCAAGATAAGGAGAAATGCCTTAGAAGTATGTATGAAACTCTGTTCCTAAATGTTTAACCACAGGAATCTGAAATCCCCAAGACTGGTCTGACATGCTCAAGTCTCTTGAACTTTTACTTCAGCTTTTTATCAACAAACTGTTTTTTTATTTTGTTTTGGTTTGGGAATTTTGTTTGTTTACTTGGTTTGTTTTCATGTTATGCAGTTATTGGTTTGTCTTCACAAAAAGACTACTGTTACTGTCTTTTCTTATTTGTCTATGATTTATAGCACTTAGCCTAAAAATCAGTGTTTTTATAGGTACTACTTGGAGAGTCACTGGATATAAAATGATCTGACTCTAAAGTTGTTGAATCGTGGATTTTTTTTTTTTCCTAACCTATTGCAATCCTTGGTGTTTTGATGGAGGTTTTGTGCGGTTTGTGTCTGGTTTAGGGTTTTTTTTGTGTTTTTCTTGCTGTTTGGGTTTTGTTTGTTTTAAGGAAGATGATTTGCTTATCGTTCATATTTTTAGTATTAAAGGTGTATTAATGTATGAATCATTTCAGAAAGATCAAACAAAGTTTGAGATATTACAAGTTCTTACTTGTATTCAGATTGATGAAGGCACTCACAGTTGTACCTACACACATTTTGTTGTAGAACTGATCACTAGGGAATGCCGTATTGCAAGACTGCACTTCAGAAGAGCTCTTCAGAATAATTTATTCATTTAAAATAAAGGATCCTCCCTTATTTGCATTTTTGATGTTTCATTTCACATATTTCTGGTATACTTGGTACTGTTCGGCACAATTAGGACTATCAATGGAAGCTTCATAATTGCCCTGGAATTCCTTGCAATCCGTTCAATTTAATTTTTTTTAAAAAAATGCAGTAAAGAAAGCAAACCATTTTTGAATCTATATTTACTTTCTGTTAATTCAGACAACTGCAGCAGTTATTTGGGCAGAGGATGGATGTATTGAAATGGAATAGATACTGCAGCAGTAAAGAAAGTGTGTATATATTCAAATCTCATTAAAACTAAATATGCAGTTCTTGGAATCACAGACCTAAATTACAATTGGTCTTGTATTGAGTGGACTGAACCCTACATTAAAAATTGCTTCTAAATTTTGTCATGTGTTATAGAAAATGTTAGCATTTATGATGGTGTGTAATACATGCATTCTCGTGTAATTTTTTTAACAACGCTTCTGACATTTTTTCTCAGCTGGGTGACTGCTTTGCAGTAGTGAAACCATTTTAAGTGATTGTAAATTACTTTGCTAACCTTTTGAGCAAGCCTTAATGAATTTTATTCTATTATCAGTCAGATTGCCGGCATAGTAAAGGGAAAGAAATTCTTGGATTATATTTGGGTCACTGGAAAAACATTTCAGAAACTAAGGAGGAGGAGCTCAGCAGCATGTAAAATATTCCCTGTACAGAAGTGTCATAGTGCTTAGTTATTTCAAGTTAGCATGTAGTGTTTAATGAAAGTAGATTTGAGTCTTAAAGTTATAGCTTCTAAATGTCTTGCCTTGTGTGTGAAATTAGGAAAAAAATTCATATGTAAAGAATATGTAGCTAGATTTGCAAATTGTTTTTCTAAAATGCTGTATTAACTTTTGATTAAAAAACAATCTTCAGAAAGAATTTAATACTTTTCTTAAACTGAGCTATGACTCATGTTTGCCTGTTGGTGCTGTAAGTGTTCAAATGGATTTCTGTATTCAAGATCAAGCCAGAGATACTTAAAAATTGCTTTTCTTGGGAGGGTAAGGTGCCCTATATTGATGAAATTATTTTATGTTCTTACCTAGGTGATCGTTTCAGGTCAGTGATAGATGATGCTTGGTGGTTTGGAACAATTGAAAGCCAGGAACCTCTTCAGCCTGATTATCCTGATAGCCTATTTCAGTGCTACAATGTCTGGTTAGCAAATTTATCTTCAATCTTTTATTTTAATTAGTTACTTCATTTGAAATACTGACTGTGTAGCTTGCTTTCATTAAAGTCAGTCATGCATCTCACTGTACCAGTTTATTATAATATTCTGTGATGTATGGATAAGTTATGTTACAAACATTAAGTAATTTCATTGCTGAAGCAATATTAGTAGATAACTTAAGTGTGGTTATTTTTAAGCTGGGACAATGGTGATACTGAGAAGATGAGCCCTTGGGACATGGAGCTGATTCCAAGTAATGGTATGGTACCTTAATGTAATTGTTAAAGTTAATGTAAATGTTAAAGTTAACTGTTTGTACAATTAGGGGGGATTGGAGATAAACCAATGCCCAGTGTCAGCTTGAGGAAGCTGCCTTCTCTAAGACATGTCAACATGCCTGCAGACATGCAGTGCATTGCAGATGCAATGTGTGCCTGTGAGATACTTCAGTAAGAGTAAGATTTGCTTCCTGTCCGGCCCAGCACATGTGACAGACACACATGCTGCAGAGTGGACAGCATAGCGAGGGCACTGTTCACAGACTTTTATCACATAGGATTTTGTTACTATTGTTGTTTTGGGGTTTTTTTTAAAGACTTTATAGAACTGATTAAAAAGCAAAGTAGAATCTGCATTTTTTTCCTTGTGTTTTCCATGAAACATTTGATAACATTGTCACTCGTAATCATAAATAATTCTTAATTATTTTAAGTTGTAAATGTGTTCATTTCAACTTTTCAGTTTGGTTCAACCCTTCTTTTAGTGGGTACCTCTTTTGTCTTAAGTAAAATACAGTTGTTAGAGTAATAACATGACTAAACTAAATAATTAAAGTAGGCAATTAGCCCCTGTTTATTTTCTAGTAGAGACTAACTCATGTTGTCTTGAAGAAGGAGAAAAGATTTCCAGATAAAGGATAGATACTGATTAAGATAACTAGGCCTGCACCTGATTTTTTGCTATATTCTCAAATATTGCCAGTTGTTACACCTTCTTTAAAAATAGGAAAAAAATTGTTAAAGAGGAACACTTTACATCATACTTTGGAAATCTTCCGTTACTTTATAAATTATCAAAGGTGGTAGATCCTCAAGGGTACTAAGGTGATAACACTGTAGTTTGCATGCTCTGGAGCTCTGGTGGGAGCATTTTAACTCACAAAACTCTGACAAGGTGGAACCATTACCTAGAGAATTTTTTAGCATCAGTGTCAAAGTTATCTTAAACTTCATCTGAAAATCATCTGCCATTCCTTACCAAAATAACTTATTACCAAGAATATTGGGGTTTAACACAAAATAACTCCAAAACCACAGACAAGTTTTAATTGTGTTAAAGGAGGGTTTTAGTTGGTTCTAAAATAAATTTTACATTTAGCTGTTCAGAAGAGGATAAATCTTATTTGAAGGAGGACTTGTACACCAAACTGTGTTGTAAGGATTTAAATTTATCACGCAGTAATATACAGAAAGGATACTGGATGCATCCAAAATGTCTTTGAACAAATCAAGAACTATGCATTTCATTTGTTTTAGTTATTAAAAGTTATTATATGGTATCTGATTTACAGGTGTATGTATTACACAAGGTACAAATATTTGTTTTATTTAGTTTTCATATTACATTCCAGCTGTATTTCCAGAAGAACTGGGAACTAGTGTTCCTTTAACAGATGATGAACGTAGAACACTGCTCTACAAACCTTTGGATGGAGAGTGGGGTTCCAGGACCCGAGATGAGGAGTGCGACAGAATTATTGCAGGGATAAATCAACTTATGACTCTAGGTAAATTCTGAATAATATGGGAAGTGGTTTTTGGTTCAAATTTTTTAGACTTTGCTCTTGTGCACTTCTGAAATTCCCAAATGAATGTGATAAAATACACCTTTAACCTCTTGATTAACTGGGACAAAACTTTCTCATTTCCTTAGTTATGCAAAATGTTGAGGAAAACATAACTGATTAACTTGGGAAAAACCACTTGCTATTTGGTTGTAGAGCAATTGCTGTTTACAGGCAGTTTCTGAAAAGGTAATTTTAAAATGTTTAACACATCACTGAAACGTTTACCTAATCAAAGATGGGTGTCTCAGTGGAGATTCATCAGTGAAATACAGGCTGAATCATAAGTCTTTTATATGTCTTTGTGAGTGAACAAATGGTGTTTAAGTCAGCAGTCTTACCTAACAGTGGTCATAAATTAAACATACAAGTAGTCACAGATACTTTTTTTTTTTTAACTGATTTTTTTTAAATACTTGATGCAAGCCAGAAAACCCAATTCTTGAAATAATTCGCATTACCTGCATATCCCGCATGGCTTCTTTGATGACAGTACTGCATAAGATTCTTCCCTTTGCTTCCAAAAGAAAGGAAATATCTGTTCAGTGTAGTAAAAAAATTATAGATTTACATTCAAAGAAATTGTGAGGAAATGAAATTTGAGTTATTTTCACTGTGCCTTCTAAGAGTAATGGTTTAACATTTTGCATTATAGTGTATGACATACAGCTTAGTTTGGGATCCAGCTGTAGTATGTCTGGTGCATATTGGTACAGAGTAGCAGTTTCTAGAACATTCAAAAAAGTAAACAGCTTCTAGTGGAAGAGCAGTCTGTTTAGCAACAATGTATTTTCTGTTTTTAAAGACTTGAAAGAGACTTTAAAGGTGGTTTTATGGGTTTGTATTGCAGTATTTTTCCTTAAGGTATAAAATGTTAGAATGATGTGTCTAAGCGCTCATGATGGTTCTAAGCACAGTAGGGGAAAAAACAACTTTAGGTGCACAAACTTGAATTGCTCAGCAGTCCTCTAAGCATTATAGTGGATTGATTTTTAGGCTTCCTTGCTGTTAGGTAGGGACAGGATATTGTCTTTCCGTTTTATTTTGAGCATGGATTTTACCCACCTCTTATGGAAGTTGAAATAGCTCTGTAACTTTTATGGTAAGAAATTAACACGTTCCTTTGTTTAAAGATGTGAGAGTAGCAATATAAAATCAAATGAAATGAGCCTGTGTTGTAAATACTCAATTGCATGCCTTCCTATGTGTATAATTTGTATATTCAAACCTACTTTTCAAATTTGTATATTATACAAAAGCTTGCCCTGTCTCTGAGGAAGGTGTGGTGCACAACAGAATGGGCAGTCACTGCAGTGACTGTACTTACAGCACACACCTCAGCAAACACTCTTTTAAGTAGAATATCAGAAATCGATTAGAATAACTAGTTACTGTTATTTTTGGGAAACTGCTACACGTTTCAAACGTGAGGAAATAGCATATGTTGCAGGGGGGTGAATCTTGAAACTACTATCGAACTTGTGTGGTATGTAACTGGGGTTTTGGTGTGGGTTGTTTTGTTTTTTTTTCATTTCATCTAGATATTGCTTCTGCGTTTGTGGCACCTGTGGATCTTCAAGCTTACCCAATGTATTGCACTGTTGTGGCATATCCCACAGACCTCAGTACCATTAAGCAAAGACTGGAAAGCAGATTTTACAGGTTAGATCCAAGTCTCAGTTCCTTTTGTGATATACTGCCGGCTGTATTTTTGGTAGCTCTTTGTCTTGTAACACCAAACTCTAGGAGATGGGTGCAGGTGTGCGCTTTTAATTTCTTCCATCTTCTGTCCTTGATCTACGTTTCCATTTTCTAAAACTCTAAAAAGAATTGAACGTCTTTTCTCCAAGATGTATTTTAAAATTACACGGCATTCAAATTCCTCCTTAATCCAAAAGTCTCATTCCATGTAAGATTCAAATTGCAGGGTTAGTAAAATGACTTTTAGTCAGAAGGATTAAGTTTCCACTTTATAATTTTAAAAAAAAGTATCTCAGGTGGGGTTTTTGTCCTAATTTGCTTTAAAAAAAAAATAGGAATCTTGCATTATCACTTAAGCAGCTACACTAAATCTGACTTCTTAAATTGCTGTTGTTGAATTACTGGAATTGGTGCACAGCAACAAAAATAAGTCTAGTCTTTGTAACACTGTTTTGATGTTTTCCTAAACTGGGATCACAATTGCTGTTGGGGTTTTTGTTTATTGTTGCAATTTGTTTGTTTGCTTTTATTTGCATTGGTTTCTCAGTAAATATTATCTATGTAGAAGTATAGTCCTTTAAATTACTTCTGTTTCTTTGAGTTGTTGGGCTATTTCTGGTTTGAAAATTAGTGTTCCTTTAATGCTTCTTTCAAATAAATATGGCTAGCATTTTGTTTTGGCACAAATTTCAAAGTCCGTTTGTAGTGCTTTATATATGCTAAATGAAGATTGAATTCTAAACCTCATTTTCAAAAAAGCACCCCTGTTTTTTATCATTATAATGAACATTGAACTTAGATTGTTCCATGTTTATTGTGTGATATGAGGAATCCAGTTTTGCTTCTCTAATGCTTTGCTTTGCCATCAGGTGGAAAGGACTTTTTGCTGGATTTTTTGTTGTCAAAAGAGTAAGAAGTTATTTTTTTAATCAACACACCATTGATAAATTGGGTTTTATTAGTTTGTAGTATTGCCGTGGCCTGCTTAAATAATAAGCAGTCACCCTGTGTTGTGCTTTCATGTTAAAAAATTTTACTTTGTGTGGGCTTTTCATATCCCTTGTGGTTTTGGTAGCTTTTCATGAGGCTTACCTTAAAACTCATTTTTCCCTCCTGAACTAGGAGTCTTAGCATGCCTGTGAGTTTCTAAAAGATACAAAACAAAACAGAAAAAAAAATCTTTCCTAGTGACTACTGGCATTGTATAGAACTAAATGCTGGACCCAAAATCATTATTAAATTGTATCTAAATGCTTATGCTATGCTAAACATGTTAAGTGATCCCCCTCTTTAATCTACAAACCCCTTGTGCAGCATTTCTTTTCATTATGAGCTTTTTTAGTATGAAAATACAAGACTGTATGTATTTGTAACTTTTATGCTGTCAGAGTTTTTGGGTTTTTTTTCTTTTTTTTTTAGATTTGGATCTATTTTTTCAGTTATTTTATGCATCATTTTTAATAATGTGCCTATTCTGTAGTTAGGTCATTAAATAAGAGTGTTATAAGGAAATCTAATTGCTGTCTATCCGTCAGAAAAATGTATACTTTAAAAACACTTTTTTTTTTTTACTATTTCATGAATCCTTAGCTGTGAGTTTAAAGGTGATACAGGATGGGTTATGTGTATCTTAAAGGAATAATAAAAGGTGAGGTGTCACAGCTGAATTTTCCCGAGGGGTGTCAGCTGTGTGTTCTTAAAGCCATTTGTACAGATTGCACAGAATTACAGCATGAGAACTGGAAGCCTGAGGAATCTGCCTTCTGCTGGTCACACAGGGCAGCATATGGCAATGTGCACGTTTTCTGATGTCATGGAAAACAGTGGTGGATGGGAAGGAGGATGTAACGTTTTTTCCCCTGTTCATATACATTGCTAGAAATTAAGTCTTTATTTATTCCCTTTTCTTTTCCCCCCGACTGTTTATGTCCAGGCGCCTTTCTTCATTAATGTGGGAAGTCCGGTACATTGAACATAACACTCGCACATTTAATGAACCTGGAAGTCCTATTGTCAAATCTGCCAAATTTGTCACAGATCTTCTGCTACACTTCATAAAGTGAGTGGCTTAGTAGGTTGGTCATTATTCCTATCTCTTACCCCAAGGTATTTAGCCTTTTCAGACATGTATCTTAAAGAAAGCTGGTTCTGCAGCTTGAGTAAACCTGTTGTCTGCTCTTGGGGCAGAAAAGAATGAAGCTTAACATGACACAGAATTCATAAGTTTGCAAAAGGAGAGGAAGCTCTGTAATACACTGATTGGCATAAATGGGCTTAGCATTTTATTTCAAGAGACTTTCTCCTACATGATAAAAATTGAGTACTTCATAGAGTTATAGATATACTCATTGGTAAGGTATGAGTCCTAATTTTGTGTATATGAACATAATTATGGGCATTTAATTCCAAAGTCTTGGTTACAATTGATAATGTGATCGAAGATGGTGTTTAATATGTATGCAAGGTAAAAATTGGAGGCTCTGTACTTAACAGAAATAGTAGTTGGTCTTTCAAATGTTCTTTTTTATTATCATCTATAGAAAAAGTTAATGAGAAATGTTTAAGATTTTTCAGTCAGTTGACACATCTACAGGCCTAAAGTTTGTAAGAAGAACTTACTGTGTCCACTGCCTTGATTTGCTTGTACACAGTGAGCACTGTTATTCCCACCTTTATAGAAACAGCAAAATATTTTGTTAGTTTAACAAGAAGTCATGACATTTTCAGTGATTTACTTTCTCAATGTTAAATTGAATCATGTTCTTTTATATTTTATGTGTTCTTAAAAAACATAAGAACTGTGTTATGTATTTGGAAATCTAGGACTGTGACTCCATACATAAATTTTTGATATCTTCAGTGCCTGTGATTTCTGATATTGTCTGGAGAATGAAAAAGACTTAAATATTTCAGATACTAAAAGTTTTGGTGACATATACACCATTAGGAAAAGGTATATATATCTAAAGGGCTTGTCTATTACTAATTTTGTTCTTTAACATCTGATAGGTCTACATGATTTTTTTTTTTCTGGTTAATTAAGCAGCTTAGGGTTTTTCCAAGTGTATGTTTTTAATTGGCTTAGCAAAATTAATGCAATACAGATATTTTTATTTAATAATGGCCTATAGCTTGAGTCTATTTATATACTAATTAAAGTGAACTAGCAATTGATATAAAGCCCAGACTTCTTTTTATTTTTATGGTTCTAACTGTGAGGTAGAAGGCCTAGACCATGGAAAGCAAAGCCCATAGTTCTAATGAGAGTGATGCATCTGAGAATCTAAGGCTTAGTTTCTTAAGTTACCTAAGTCTCTTAAAAAGCTGAAAAGGGGGAGGAGAGGGTGTTGATGTTGCTTGATCTTTTTTCACCTTCCCTCTCAGCTGTTACAGGTGATTGCAGTAGCCTGTATTACGGTGTTAAGAGTTACTGAGTGTTTAGTTACAGGTGTCACAAACCACTCTTTTCCCAGTTGTTTGGATTCTACATAGTAGAACACCTTGGGGCTTTCCTTTTTATAGGAGCTTTTTATGTTCAACAGGAATTGAAAATTAGTGTGTGTTTTGCTGAATTAATTATGCAGGTTTATGCACTAACAGTGTTAGTCCTTATCAATGTCCTAGTCAAATGAACATTGCATTTCAAGTGTCTTATGTTGTGGGTGCTAATGTATTAAATTGCACTTTTGTACAATAAATTCACTGTAATGCTTCTTTAAAAGCTAGATGGTCCCCAAAGCCCTTTATGTGGCATAATATTAGATTTTTCTAATACTGATAAATTTATAGTAAAGGGTTATGATTTTTAATTTTAAAACATTGACACTGTTAAGTGGTCTATATTTGACAGAGTGCAGATAATATTATACAGCTTTTCAGCAGATGATTAGCTTGATTTATTACTGCAGTCATCTTAGTATTCATATAGCAGTAAACACATTCTTATTTGGGAATGGCTGCATATATATTTTCCATATCCTAGGCAAATTACAATTGATTCCTTAGGTGAAGATGGAAGATAAATATCACTTGTATTTCTTTTTACACAGAGACCAGAGTTGCTATGACATAATTCCATTATACAATGCAATGAAGAAGAAAGTGTTGTCTGACTCTGATGAGGTAAGTGGTTGTGTCGTAGACATTGGCATCGATACACTGGAGAAATGGGGCCATTGTCTCTGTCCTGTGGAAGACCAAAGTACTGGTTTCAGTCACTGTAAGGGAGTGGGGTATACTTGTCTGTCAATAAAATGTTTCTTTTTGTCAGCTGGGAAACTGGGTGAAAATCCAGCCTCCTCTTCTCCTTTAGTGCAGAGAGCTTTAATGGCTTGCTGGAGAATTTAGATGCTGCTTAGATTTCTGAGAGGTTCTCAAAACTGACAGTCACAGGAAATGCTTCTCAAAGGGACATGAGTAGGACTATAAAGACTCAAATTATAAATGAAGTATAAAAAAACTCACCTACTCATGTACGTTTATATTTTTTAACCTTTCTGTGCAACTCATTATCTTGCTCAAAGGAAGAAGAGAAAGATACAAATGTGCCAGGCACTTCCACTAGAAAAAGAAAGGTAAATATTCTTAAGATTTTTTTTATTTATATTTTGTTGTCCTGTAAATAATTATAAAATGCATTTGTAAACCATGGAATGTAAAGCTGAAAATGTTTTTATTATTATGTAATATCAGCTTTTGAAAGTTTTGAACATAGAGATGTTCAATGAGCTTCTACTGAGCTGTTCAATGTAAAAGCATTTCTGTCTGTGCTGCTGCATGCTGTGAATTCATTTATATCCTGTGGGAAACCTTTTCCATTAGGTTTTGTTAGAGCACCTAGTTTATTTAATATACACCAAGCAATATTGTCATTTCAGGATCATCAGCCAAAGCGGCGGCTACGTAATAGAGCTCAGTCATATGACATTCAGTCATGGAAGAAGCAATGCCAGGAGCTGCTGAATCTCATTTTTCAGTGTGAAGACTCTGAACCATTTCGACAACCAGTGGATCTTCTTGAATATCCAGTGAGTATTTTAGAGCAAGAAGGCTGGCTATAAGCCAGTTCTTAGGTGGTAGGTTGTCTTTTTCCAGCTTTGACCATATTTCCATCTCTTTCAATTGGCTTTTCAGGCAGCTGCAGTAACAGATTTTTTTTTCAGTGCTTTGCTGTCACTTGATAATAATTTATATCGTCTTTTTTAAGTAATTTCAAAATAAATTATACTTCTCTGCTCTCTCAGATACTTAACTTGCAAAATATTTTATATTCAGGGATGCCTATGTTGTTAAGTAAATTACAGCTTTTTAAATAAATTACAGCTTTTGCAATTAAGATGTCTTTCCTTTCCTGAGTGAAAAATAGTCATGTATGAAATGCATACGTTTGGTTAAGTATAATATAACTTTATATGGCAACTTTGGGTAACAAAGTGAAGGTTTTACTTACTTTCTAGCATAAGTTTTTCTTTAAAATATCACTCTAAGGTGGGTGTTTTTGGGGAAATTATTTTCTCAGAGAAAATAAATGTTTCTTTTGGAAGTCGCCAGTAGGTCTGTCCTGATGCTTCTGCAGCTATTATTTTTGAAGTACCCTAAACTTTATGCTATGGCCAACTACAAGTGGCCTGCTGTGTTTGAGATCCTCAAATGAGCTGATGGAGAGCACTATACAAAGTTTAGCCATGAAACACACTGCTCCCTGGTGTCACAAACATGTTTAACAGTCACAGGCACTCCTACAGGTTCTATTTGCCCTGATGGATTAAGTTAACTTTTTGGAAAATTTTGGTATGTAAAGTTTTTGTTCTATGGATATTGCTCTGTTTTTTCCATAGCCTAGAAAAATGATCCCATCTTTGGATTGGTCCGGGTCCTATTTAAGCCTGTGGAGTTTTCAGTATTTTAATATTACTTTCCTTAATTGTCAGGTCTCCATTTGGGAAACTACTCACATTTCAAAAGGGATGTGATAAGCCTCTGATCAGATTCAAGTATTCAGATTTCATAATTTAAAGCTAATACGTAAAACCATTATTAGTCTTAGTCCCAAGTTTGAGCTTTTAAGCCACCCAGAAAGCTTGTAGTCACACTTTTCATTTCTCATTTACCTTCATGTCATTGTGTCAGTAATGCAGTCCTTACACACGAAATTCTGAGCTCTTCATTTCAGTATATCTGTTTATAGAATGAATTAAATCATTTATTGGTCAACTTCTGATGTTGGTCTTGTTGATTATGTCTGTGAGGAGTTCTGTTGTGTGTGAGTGGAAAGGGGCAAAACATCTTTAGCAGTTTTCCACACCTATTTAAATAGGACATTTGCGTTAAACAGGTTTATCAAATGCATCTTAAAGAAAATTTTATGTTAGGGCTTGGAAAAGAATTGTAATAAATTGCTTTGCTATTTCTTAACAGGATTATAGGGATATTATTGACACGCCTATGGATTTTGCTACTGTTAGAGAAACACTGGAAGCTGGCAACTATGAGTCACCGATGGAGTTATGTAAAGATGTGAGACTTATTTTCAGCAATTCCAAGGCCTATACACCAAGTAAAAGATCAAGGGTAAGACATTATTATTTTCTGGTTTTGGTGTTTATGGGTAAAATAATGGAATTTAACTGTCATTTTGGGGAAGAAACTTGATTTTCAAAACAAACACACACAGAGCCCGTCTACGTTGGAGATTACCCCAAACTGAAATATCCAGGTATAGACAGTAGAGGATGTTGTAATTCAACGTTCACCACTATGCAGTGCAATTGTAATGAAGCCCTTAGGATTTCTGGGAAACAGGACTGTCTTTACATAGTGTCAGCCTACAAAGCTGTTCTTGGATGCCCTGCTTGTAGTAGGTGCAGTGTCTGTGAGCAGTTAATTTATAAATGCATACTTACACATGCTCAAGGCTTTTGTGTAGCTTTTCTTTACTATTATGTGTTAGGTGTTCAGGCTAGAATTATTAACAGCTTTTATGTTTGGCTGTTCTAAATAGCAAATTAATTATTAGCACTTCATTGTTTTAAAACGTGGGGACAAATTTCTTAGCAGGTGACTAGCAAGATGGACTGATCAGAGATTACTCTCTCTTCAGTCAGTAGCAGACAAACCCAGTCACTATTGAGGCTGCCTAAAAATCAGTCTTTTGGTTGCATTAAATGGGATGGATCTGGGGCAAGTCTGGATTCTTTTGTGGTTTTTCTTTCTCTCCTTGACCTCAACACACCTGTTGTCTTAGCTCTGTGTGATGTCACAGAGCGTCTGACATTTTCATACTTTTTCATGTTTCTTCCAAACAGACTGGTAGAGTAATAAAGTGCCACATCTTTTTTTTATTTTACTTAGAACTAGAAGTGGAAGGGTCTGATCTTAGGAGTTTTAATATTCCTGAACCTATGTGTTTTCAGCGCGTGCAACACATAGTTTTTGAATGGTGATATTTTTAGTCTGATTTGTCAGGCTCATGCTAATAATAATATCACTTACTTTACCTCACTTATGCTTACTTGAACAGTAAACCTAAACTCGTAAGTTTTTCTTTTCTTGGCACAGTAGACATGTTTCTTTGCATGCTATCTCCAGTAACACAGGCAGAATCTGTCAAACTTATTGTTGAGTCTGGTACTCAGATAGTTTGGTGTGTCATTAGGTAGGCAACTGTTCAATATTCTAATACTGTGTTTCACGTTCTAAGAAGGTGCTGTGTCTCAAAGTACCTAGGCAGGTCACTTTGGTGTTTTCTTTTTTTGTTTCCAGAATTAATAGCAACTGTGCTCAAATAATTGGTTGTGATCTAAAGTGAGTTTGGGAGTCACTGTAAATCATTCAAGGCTAGAGATGGGGAAAGAAAATGTGCACCTACATAATTCCAATACATTTATTGTACCTGTTGAAATCAACTTACTAGTAGAATCAATTAATCCATAAAAGGAATAGATTGATGTTCCAATATAGGATACAAGGTTGCAACTCAATGCAGCAGAAAATAAGATTTCTTGACCCTAGGTATGACACAACAAAATTACATTAAGGATCTCTTTATAATTTCTGTTGAAACTAGAAAGGGGTACATTCTGGAAAGGTAGTTGAAAAAGTGACTTTTCTAATTTTTTCTTTCATGTGTCATCTTCAGTTGTAATTTACTTTTTAAAACTGTGAAAATAGTTAAAGCAAACCTACACATGGGTTAATGCATCTTTGTTGAGACAGACTGTAAATTTCCCTAAAACATTTCCATATTAATCACTTTTCTAGCTATTGTTCAATGATAAATAAGTAAAATGATGTTTTGGATAAGTATAAAATTTGTTTACTGGCTTTTCTTTTTTAGATCTACAGCATGAGCTTGCGCCTTTCTGCTTTCTTTGAAGAACACATAAGTTCGATTTTATCGGATTATAAATCTGCCCTACGCTTTCATAAAAGAAATACAATAAAGAAACGAAGGAAAAAAAGAAGTAGAAGCAGCTCAGTTTCTAGTAGTGTTGCATCCAGGTACATGAATTCTTTTACAGCATTCATGAAATGTTGTGCAAGTTGGACATACCTAAACAGTAGAACCTAGTGTGGTTTTTTCTTAATCCTTCCTTTACTATTCCCTGTATTGCAGAATGATAGCTTTGACATGCAAGTTGCTATGACGTGGAAGAATTTTAAACTTTACTTAAAGCTATCCTAGTGTAAGTGCTCGAAATTCAAATACCTGCTAAATGTACAGTAAAACAGCATCGTTAGGATATCAGTGGCATCATGCTCTGTCGTATAACTACAGTATTTATTGTAAAGATTCACTTTTCAGAAGCTCACAACTTACATAAATTTCCACAGTAAATGTCATGTTTTTAGCATACTTCATACAGAGGTGATTGTTTTGTTCCCACGATCTCAGACACTAGCATTTAATTTTATTTATTCCTGTAAAATGAAAAAGCGGTCATCCAGGATTCAAATTGCTCCTTCTTTTGCAGCCCTGAAAGGAAGAGGAGATTAATAAAACCTCAGCTGAAGGCAGAAACTTCCACCACTTCGTCATCTTCTGCACCTGCACGGTCAACAGCACTGAGACATGCTCCGCCTCAGATGAATGGAAAAGCCGCTGAAGCCTCTTCCCTTGTGCGGACTAGAAGCAATAGGGGGATAACAGATGTGGCTGTTACAGAGCAACCATCTACTTCTTCAGGAGCAAAGCCTTTAACTATAAAGCCTTTAATTACAAAGCCTAATACTACTGCAGGGTCAGGGAAGTCAGGCAAGTTGGATTTTTTTTTTTAATTAAGCAGGGAATGTTTTTAAAGATAAAGCTGGCTTTTTTGGAACTCTGTTATACTTCTCTCAATTAAGACTGGCTCTGTTTTCAAGCTGATGGGCCTTTGAGGCTCTTCAGAGGAAAACTGAACAAGTTAGGCTATGTTGTTTTATCTAGGAAGCTTTCTTCCTTCTGGATCACTGATTCAAATTGTTTGTTTGCAGTAGAACATGAGTTCCATTTTAGTCCAACAAGATCGAATGTGGGATAAACTACTTGACTTGCATAATTTTTTTTTTCTTTTTATTCTTCTAGTACTGGAGAATTCAGCCAAACATTCCAAGAACCAGAATATTGTATCAAACCCTACCCCATCTGATTACAGTCATAACACTAGGAATAACTCCACAAGAGAAAATCCCGAGAAAGAGAAGCAAATCAAGCGCAAAGTAAAATCTTCCACTGTTAATCAACCAGGTACCAAATTCCTCTGGAACTTCTCCCTGCCTCACCCCAGTTATTGATGTAATGGCTGTAGTGTTGTACTTCAGTTGTGGTAATTTGGAGGTGGGGAAATTAGGATGCATTATGATTTAGCGGAATGGAGAAATCTAATGGAACAACTCAGACACAGTTTCCTTCTTGATGAATTAGCATGGTTTTGACTACTCTTAACACCATTTCCATGGTGTGATCACTGTTGTCTAGCTGATTTTGATATGTTAACGTATCTGTACCTTCATTTAAAATACTAAAAAGGTCATGTTAGGAGTTCTTAAATTCCAAAGCAGACTTCTGCAGATTCTTGCTTTAACCCCTATGTGTTTGATCTCATAACACTTATATGGGTTATATTTGGTGCGGCAATGCTGAGTATGGTGACATGCTGCACAGCCATGAGCATAAAGGTCAGGGCATCCCAGCTGCAAATTTATTCTTTCAGGTTTTGCCACAGTGAAATAGAACTATGCGGTATTTACGGTTTCTGTTTAGTATATTTGAATGGACTGCTCAGACCTACTTTCATGAAATCTCCCAAGTGAGCTTGCTTGGTCTTTTGATGTCTGAACCGTAAAACTCAAAACTTCTGTGGAGACTGAAGTTAGATCTTCTAGTCAAAAAGCTTTCCTGTTTATGAAGGAGCTTAGAACTGTTATGAAGATGCTTGAAGCAGTTAGATCCATGAAGCATCTTTTCTCTGAAGGTGGGAGACACAGCAGTCTTAGTCTGCAAATTGGGCCCCACCTAATTAATCTGTTTACTTCTTGTAGTCCTTCTCTCCCCAAGGATTATCTGTTCTTTCTTACTGTTCCATGCTTCTGAAAAAGTAGCTTGTGGTCTGATAAGTTAAAATCATGTCTATTCCTTCTAAGCTTTCTCACAAAGGCCCCAGCTGTTACCATGTTGCGTGGCTAAGTATGCACCTGTTACAGTCCTGGGTGTTTGGTGGGGTCAGAGGTCTCCGAATGTTGCTGACATGGACATGCCCCTTCTGCACACCCACTCATGTGACAGAGACGGCCTCTGTGTTGAGTGGGTGAGGGTGCACGTTTGAACACAGCAGGAGCTGTGCACGGGTGTTCCATTGAAGCACTGGAGGAACTAACATGCTGGCTATGAGCCTGTGCTTGGCCCATGTTTTAGGCAAGGGCTGTGCTATCAGAACATCTTCCTAAGATGTTCTGTGACATGCCCTGCTAAGGCGAGTACCCCTCACCTAAGGAAAACTCACACCCTATAAAATGTCCAAGCAAGTACATCTGCTGTCTGTCTGTTAATGTGAGAAATCTGTGCAAATTGCATATAAAAGATGCTACCTCAGGCTGAAAGAAACTGTTTCATTTCTCCAGAGATGACCTGCTGTGAAGCATTCCTGATCCTTACAGTAATGCTCCTTGAACAACTTTTTGCTGTTGTGGATACAAAATAGGAGTTTTTTCCACTGGTGTTGTATCAGCCAAGGAAAACCCCTTAGCTGTTCCCCTATCTCCCTTTTTTTTTCCCCTGAGTTTTTTGTTTGTTGTTTCCCCCCACCATCCAGCTACTATGTTCTGAATTCATCTAGAAATTAGTTCTCATTGCATATGAGAATGAAACTCTTTGAGCTCTACTTTGGGTTTCTCAGATTTTGACAGATTGGTAATCACTGTGAATCCATTCAGATATTTTAGTAGGGGTTTTATTAAGGCAGTGTGAAAATGACTGTAATTGCAAATCTGTTATGTGACATGTACTTGCATTTCTTTACAGCGGATTGCAAAAATAACGCGTTGGCATCAGGAAGCATTCAGGTGAATGGACACGGAGGACAGCCTTTGAAACCTCCAGTTAAAAGAGGTCCAGGACGGAAACCGAAGGTGGAGACTAATAACAGTAGCTGCGAGGTGGTGGTGCACAAGAAAAGAGGCAGGAAACCAAAAAAGCTACAAATTGTTGAACAGGAAAAGGTTGCAGAGCAGAATACAATCCAGACCACAAGGGATATACCAGAAGAAGCCTCTGTTTCTACTGCATGCAACTCTCTTTCTGAAAATAATGTGAAGGAAGACTTGTTACAAAAAAAAGGCCGTGGGGGTAGAAAGCCAAAAAGGAAGATAAAGACCCGCCAGCCAGGCTCGGACCTCTTAGTTCCTGCAAATGTTAAAATGCAAACCAGAAGCAGGAGGAAAAAGACACATGAGCCTATGGAGGAGGGGTCTGAAGAGCTTAAAGATTCTGAACCTCACATGAGAACTAGAAACCAGGGTAGGAGGACAGCCTTTTACAATGAAGATGACTCTGAGGAAGAGCAAAGGCAGCTATTGTTTGAAGACACCTCCTTAACTTTTGGAACATCAAGCAGAGGCAGAGTCCGAAAGCTGACTGAAAAAGCAAAAGCTAATTTAATTGGTTGGTAATTTTTGCCAAGGGTTTTACTTCAGAATGCTATGAAGCAGGTACAGTTAAGGAACAGCAGAACAGACTTCTTCCCTGCTGCTATTATGGGTTAGAAGAGTATGTTCTGATGTGGGGAGAAAGATCTAGCAAAAAGATAAACTGAAAGAACATTCTTGGAAAGAAATATATATTTTAAACTTTTGCTATTTATTGCCCTCCAAATAGGTTATACATTTCAAAAGTCATTTTGTTCACAGTTGAGAATAATTGAAGCAATTTCTGACTGACGTACAGAGTTGATAACTACCCTACTGGAGTAGTACATAATATCTCTACACAATTGAAAAAGGGTGATGGTACTTACTAATTGCCACAAACTGAAAACAGAAGTCTATTTTTGACCAAGCAAGGTATGCTTTGATTGTAAAGTCAAGTCGCCTCGGAAGGTAGACTTTGGCAAAAAGTGGCAGTAAATTCGCTTACATTTCTATTAAATACAAAATACCAAACTTTGCTAATCTGAAAATGTTTAATTTCAGTTGTGATGGAACGTTCAGCTGCAAAGGAAGCCTAGCACAGGCTATTGGTTTATCTAAGTTCTGCCAAACATAGCAAAAATGTAATCACAAGTATATATATATCCACATTGGAAAAAGTTTGACTAATGTCTAATTTTTCAGACCTTGATTCTTGTATCAGTCACTAAATCTCTGTTTATTGTGCCAAAGACTGAGAATCAGTGCAGTGGAAAGCCTTTTTTTCTTTTTGAGTGTCAGTACAGCATACCATTTGCAGTGATAAAAACTGTGTCTTGTTTTAAATAGTAAATTGTTAACATTGTTCTGAAATGTATCCTTTTTGGTACTTCTGGTAGAAAATAATGCACTGGTGGGGTCCTTTGACAGAGATGTTTTAGTCTAAATGTATAATTGGTTAAAGGATTCAAGGAAATTACAGGACAAGTATGGAATTATGATGTTTACTTTCTGATCCAGATTGATTGTTGTTTCTACAACTTAAGACATGCTTAAGAGGCTGAAATGACCTACAAAGAAGAGTGTATGTGTATATATTAATATATACATAAACACATACGTCTAAAATATTACCCAGGTATAAATTTTTTTCAGGATTTTTTAGATAGCACTAGAATTGAGAATTTTAAAATGTCATACTTTATAGTTTAATTTTAAGGGGAAGATTGGTTATTTTCAATTATTAGGGTTAAAAGGCCAAATCACTTTTTATGCAATCATGTTTTATACAGTGGTCTCATTGCACATTGTGTTTTTCTGCACTTTTTATGGTATATCACGCTGACATAAGTCAATATACACCCTAAAGAAAAATTCCATTTAATGATTGTGCCTTGTATTCTATTATTTCTTGCATCCTTACTAAAATTAAGTTGTCTATTGTAAATGATAACTATATGACTTAGGGGAATGTATTGTTATATGTACTGCTCTGGAAAAGAAAAGCAGTTATTTATTTGTTTATGGTACATTTAGTTATTTTATACCTTTACAAACAAACCTTAATACCATTTTCTATCACTTAAAAAAAGTATTGTCCAGTTCCAAGTTAAAAATACATATGTAGTCATATTTACTGAGATCTGGTATGGTACAAAAATGTAACCAAAATTTTCTGGTTATGCTTTTTTTTTTTTTTAACATGAACATCATCTGCAATGTCTAGAAGGGAGGGCATGCAGAATTAAGACCTTAAATTTGCACAGATTCTGTATTTGTATTTGAGGCCTGATTCTTCACTCTTTATTTTCTTACAAAAAAAAAGTTTTTAAGTTTAAACAAAGAATATTGGTATTTGCCACCAAGAGAAATAAAAATATGCTACTGTGGATAGCAAATTAGTATCCACCATACCTAGTTTAAGGTATTTCATTTTACTACAAAGAGTGGCTAAGATATTTTCCAGATCCTTTTTGAATTGTTATGGATTTGAACTTAGGGAGCAGGGATTAGTTTGTATTTCATTTTTTGGCATATTTTTTTTTCTAACAAGTATTTCTTTATCATTCAATTAAAATGGAGTTGCTAAACATGTGGTAAGATAACAAGCTACAGTTGTACAATTGCAATACAGTTTCACAATTCAAAACTGATTGATTCTAGTTGTTAATTTTGGCAAATCTCACTGATGAAGGCAATCATTTGAAAATATGTAATTTCCTGATGTTATCTGCATTGTAATATATAAAATAGATTATATCTAAAATTCATCTTCTGTATTTACTCTGTTTGTAATGATGTTTTATATGGCATGTCTGTGTATATATTTATATATCGAAAATACCTTGTAAGTAAGTTTTGGAGACTGAGATAATATTCGTTCCCTTAACAGTAGATAGAAGATTACACATCTTAATTTTACGAGGATAGAAAGCCTTACCTGCAGAACATGGGTACTGCTTCCCACCCAGTAATATCGGTGACTTTAGCCAGTAAGTTTTTAATTTGTATTAGACACATTAATGTTTTTCCTTTTAAAGTGTGGATAATTTGGGTCAAATTTTTTTTATAGAAGCAACACTAGAAAGTTTATTAGAAATTAATACCAGATTTATTTAAAAGTTATATTTTTATAATTTAATTTCACTAGGTTGCAGACTTTATTTATGAGACTTTAGTTACCATCAGACTGTATTTTGGTTGGGGAAAAATTTATTATTTGAGGTGTTGTGAGATACTGTATCAACACAGAAAAAGAGCTTTTGATTACAGAGTCTTAAGTTTTTAAATGTGAGCAATAAACTTATTGGTCAATGTTGAAATAATTTAAGAACTATAATTATATGCATGTTTTATAATGCCATCTCAAGTACCTAACAACTGGTTCAGAAAATGGAGTATCAAAATCTCATGTGCTTGTTTCACATTTGCATTGTAAATAACATACAGCTTCATAGTCACATACACAAAACTATCTGGCAGCAATTAACTCAGTTTTATTAATTAAATTTGTTTATATTTGACATGGATATGAGGATGATGTTCTGGTATTTCTATACTATACTGGGAGATGTTAAAATTGATATGTACTGCTGAGTGGTATCATAATAACAGTGTGTTCTCTAACTACCAGTGAGGAAATAACTTCTGCTTCTGTCATAACAGTGGGCTCTAAATGTTTAACAGGAATCAATGTACCTGTGCCTACATACCTAACAACTCTTCATCCACTTTGTTTCTGTTGTTAGTGTGTTCTCTGGGAACTGAGCTGAAATTTTACCACTGTAGTGCTCATTATTATTGTCAATATTGAACTAGAGCTCTTCGTCACTCGGCAATGACCAGTGGTACAACTTCACAGAGAAATGTCTTCCTCCAGTGATTAGACTGCTGTGATAAAGATTTACAGATGTTTATTTGTACAGTGTCTGGTTTGTACCTGTGATTGGTTTGTTGATAGACTTGTAAGGTTGAGTTGGTTGAGTTAAATATTACTATGGCTTAATATTTGTGAAACTATTAATTGGTAAAGGACCCTGATGCAGCACGTAGGATATATTAATATCTTTTAAAAAATAAATTGTAGTGTAGAGACAGCTTATTCACTGCATTGCCGTACAAATATTTTTAAGCACCAGTTCTGTGCCAGAGGCTTTTGTCTTACCAAAGAAGGACTACATGCAACACAAAAAATACTCTGTCCATTCAGTAACTTCAAGCTTGTTACAATTTTTACACCACATTGTTAAATATTTTGCTCACATTTGTTGGATTGAGGACTATAAGTAAATGCTTTAGCGTGTAATTTGAATTTAGGCAGATGTTAAATGGTTGACTGGTTCTATAAAAGCAATAGGCTTAACTGGATGGGACTGTTTCACCCTGTACTTACATGGTAGATAAGAGGTTAGAGATTTTTCATCTCACTTTCATCAACATTCACATTTAATTTGTAGCATGTGAATCTTGCCGAGGTAATTTTAGCATTGCTGGTCAATCAAGATGTAGCCATACCACAGTCGTGTCTTGAGTCCTTAAACCTTATTCTGAAGTAGTATATTTTGTCCACACTAGTTTTTTGAAGGTTTTACTTTTTGCCTTTTTTTTAACAGAGTGTTTAAAAATAATTTAACTCTGCTACTGTGCTGTGATACAGAAGGTCGAGGGTCTTAAAACCTCACCTAGAAACAGCAAAAGCTCATTTTCTGTTTACTACCTAAATGAAGATAAATTAACTGTGTAAAATTAGTATATATTTACTTTTATCCCTGAAGCTCATGTAACACACCGGTTTCCAAGGGGACCTGGATATCCAGCTGATAAAAGGGCTGTTAGTTTTCTGCTGTAAATTATTGTATATACATGTTTGTTCGTATGCAGAGGAAAGCGTATTACATTTCATGAAATTGGCCAAGGCTTAACAATGTGTTTCCAATAACAAGTCTGGCATTGACAGCTTACGTAGCTTCCTGTTTTTGAATCATGAGTACAGCTTGTTCACTTTCTACTGTCTGGGGAAAATAGCAGGTAGCTTTTAAACCAGAGTTAACCTCTAGGTGCTCTTGTGTTTCTGCTAATTTTAATGCAGGAATTCGCCATGTCATTTTTACAGTGTATTGGATGAGAAAACATGCCAGGAAGCTCGATTAAAAGACAAATTGTGGAAAAAAGGCGATTAGCTTCTTCCCTTCCCCCCCTGCCCCTTTTCCCAAGGTTATAACAGCCTCAAGGCACTCTAGAAGAGAAACCTTATATGCTGCATAAAATAAGGGTGAATAAATTTAGCTTTTAGGAGGTACGTAGTCAGACAAGTAGTCATTTGGATCCTTTTTAATGCAGATAAATACATCAGGAAATTCACTTCAAATAATTCAAATAATACATTTTAGGGAGGGAAAGTAGTACTATACTGTGAATTCCTACACTGAAAAAACAAAGAATGAAGTCACACAAATTAGGGGTAGAAAGAAATAGAAGTACCTGTCATGTACTGTGTGATGTACATGTACTATTTTGTGCTTACAACTGCACGTGTTGTTTGCTAATGCATTGAGACCATACAGAAGTTACATTTTTGGACCATACAAAAACTGCAGAAGTGTGGTGGACAACTGGATAATGATTGTGCGTGAACTAAATTCTGTCATAATGTTTCAATATGTATAGAACGGAGCTCAACTTCAAGTAAATTACCTAGAAAGGTTAATTTTAAAACTGACACATTTTCAGAGTAAAAATTACGCTTATTTTGTACAGAATTATGTAAAACAAAAATCTGTTGTATGTAATGAGTAACAGTTTTGAAAACTATAATTCTTTAGCTTTATCAAGGCTTTTTTCCTTCCAGAAATCTAGATGATCATGTTATAACCTGAAGTATCTCACCAGGATAACAGTGCCCTTTCTTTTTGTACATATGGATTGGAAATTTCTTTACTGTTATGTGGACACTTTCTATGTTAGTTTTGATGCATAATACTTTGAATCCTTTTATACAAACTAGAATGTATGTGTAAGAATTACTGTCACTGCAATGTAGTAACTACAAACTTATTTTTAAATAAATAGAAAACATGTTTTTCTAAGCTGTCCAATAGTGTTTGTTTCTATCTAGTAATTTACTGTGTTATGGGACAAATAGCTTATGTGTTTCTCAAAACTGCCTAAACTCAGCTCGTTTGGATTCCTTATGGAATATGGTATAGCGGTATATGGCAGTATGGTATAGTGTATGTGTGGGAAAAGACAAAATTACAACCAGAGCGAGCTCTGATAGAAGCAGATGCTACATCTGGCTCTGAAGACATCATGTTGCCAGTCCTCTTAGCTCACTTTCACATGTGCAGCAGGGTACCCACCCCTGATCCTCCAGAAAGCCTTCCCTGTTAAAATAACGGTTTGTACCAGAGCTCTGTCCAGTCTATGGATATCTGTGCTTCCCAGCAACTCTAGAAGCTAAACACACCAAGCAGAAGAGAAGTTCCCTCCTCCCTGCCTCTAGAGTACTGGTTGGTCTTCAGTCTAGTTGCCCTGAGTGGGTGGTGCAAGGAAAAGGTGATACAGGATGTGTTTTCACAAAGCTGCAGGGTTGGTTTGTTGATATCTACATGTTTCTGCCTGATAGATGCAAGACAAAAGAAATGTTGGTATTTCAAATACTGGCACCATGTGGATTCTGTTTAATTTCATGTGTTACTTCCTCCCTATGTGCCTTACCTCAGAACATAAGGAAGTGATGGAAGAGACCCTTACTCACCTGGCAGATGCAGGTAAGTGTGCTGCTGGGTAATGGGAATGGGGAATGGTCACAGCAGAATGAACTCCCTGTTGCTTTCCAGACTCCACGCTGAGTCTGACAAAAGCAAGAATTGTTTTAGCAGATGAGGAGAAACCTGTTGTCTCAATCATCCATGTGAGTTTTAGTAATTGGCCTGTTCTACTTGGAGAAAATAAATGTAGAATACTGAAAATGTGGCACACTTTCTTCTGTGCTTCTGGTACATACTGGAGGTGGTAGTTCTATTGTATGTGCATTTTCAGTACGGCAGCATTATTATAATAGTGGTGTGCTCATCTAAGCACAAGCCACCCCAGCTCCAGGGTTCTGGTTTTGTTACTGAGAATAGTCTTGAGCAGTTAATAATTTTTTCTTTATTTTGGAAAGATCAGTTTCTGCATAACTGTACAGAATCCTTAAAATACAATTGTATCCCAGTTCTCATTCCTGTGACAAGTATCCTTCTGAAACCTACTGTGGTTATTTTTCTTTGAGTTGAAATCAAGCCTTTGCTTAGGATTAACAGATGCGGTAAAGTGTTGGTATCTGACAGCGAGATGCTGACTGTGCCGGTACTAATGCTTCATTACCTTGTTAACACCATTTACTCCTGTTGGATCATTACACTCATTAAATTAAGGAAATTGTGTAATCATTGACCATTTTGTTTTCAAAATGGAAAGTTTTTATGCCAAAACCTGCGTTATTTCCTGCTCTAGCTTTTGCAAAATAGTGCTTGTCATTTTTCCCAAAGACAAATGAGCAAAGTGTAATGATTTTAAAAATTAATCATTGTTTCTATTTGAAGCAAATGTGAAAATAAAGCAAATGCCAGCAAGCAACATACAATGTGACTGGAATTTAAGTGGCATAAAATTGAGCTATTGTACACAAAATTAGCATGCAAAATACAGGGGGTTTTGTGGGTTTTACTAATGTTAACAGGAAACTCAAAGCTCAAAATGTCAAGTTGTTTTTCTAGCTCAGAGAAATACTATGTTATGAAATCTTTGGAACAGGCTTAATTGAATCTTTTACAGGAGTATAATGAGTGAATTCTATCCTGTACTTTAAAATCTGTTATGAGCACTGAAGGGGAGACAGGGTAGAGGATTTGGGAATCCTGTTTCTAATCTAGTATCAACCATACAAATTTCCTTTGTGATTCCTCTTCTTGTCTCTGAAACAGGGAGGTTTTTGGTCCTGTCGACCTTTTGTTTTACTTTAGCTTGCAGGTACATCAGTGGGGAGAAAAAAAATTTAAAAAAAAAAAAAAAGAGAGAGAGAAATTGTGAACAAGAGCAAAGGCAGGTAATCAATTCATTCAGCATCAAATTTCTGCAAAGGCAAATTCCTGAAGGTACTGACTTCAAACAATGTTAGCATTCAAGGGCCAGGCAGCCTCATCTCCTAATTTGTGTTTTGTCTCAGATCTTTGAATTTGACTTTGAACAAGGATATTCATAATAATGAAGACTGTAACTTAAAATGCAAACCTAGTTAGAATACAATTAAAATACTAAAAAAATGACTATATTTGTATTCTAGAGCAGAGAAATCTAGTAGGGTTATTTTTCTGAAATTTGAGCACCTTATTCAAAATTTGAATTCTCTTTATTATTAAGGAAGGTGGTGTAAGCTTCCATGAACTGCTAAGAAATGGAATACAGCTGTCAAAAACTTGAAACAAAAAAAGAGTTACGTCAAAGTCATTAATTAGTGATTGCCTCTCAATACACTGCTGTTTTTTACCCAGCTAGAATCTCAACATGAGGAGTTGGGTGTATGTGCAGTCTGTACCATTGTCCTTCACTGACATCAGTTACTCTGAATGCACAAGTACACGGGGAAGGATTAAATATCTAGAACTCAAATCTTTCATGCCATTTAATGCTTTTAAAGGGTTTGACGTAAAATGAGTTCTAATACTAAACTCTTCTGTTGTATAAAGTTACAAGGGAAATGAGAGGTTAAATTATTTAGGAAAAATTGTTAGAAAGTTCAAATAACCTTTGTCTTGTGAAAGGGCAGATTGCCTGAAGTTGTCTCATCGTCAGGGTTGGGTCTTTTATTCTTGCATGCTAATTTATGATGTAATTTTCCTCTGGCTTTGGCCTCTTCTCTGCCCACCTCTGAGTCATGACAGAGCACACAGGTTCCTTTCTGGCTCTTGCACCGAAAACTTCTGCTCAAGCACATGGGGAGTAACCTGGTTTGTAACATAAGCATCTAGGTCTTGCAATTAGATTTACTTTGTATTTTTGAAAGGCATCTTAATGTGTGGGTAGTAATAAGTTGCTTGAGGCACGCTTTGAAACCCTCAGCCTCCCTGAGGTAGGATCAGGTGTTTATGTGGCTCCTGGCATTTTGCCCAAGGGAGCAGTTAAGTCCCTCTATTTACTGCAGCCTGGGTTGGTGTGATGCAAACAGCCACGATGGCCCCAAAGAGTTTGTTCTCCTTGAGGTGGGCTGTGCAGAGCAAATAGATTGCTCTGAGCAACCTGATGTAGCTGAAGAGGACTCTGCTCATTGCAGAGGAGTTGGACTAGATGACCTTGAAAAGGTCCCTTCCAATTCAAACTATTCTATGGCTCCATGATGAAAAAACTTGTTTTCTTAGGTAAAATCTTTATTTCTAGTCTAGACCAATACTCCTGTGTTTTCAACCTGGGCATTCCTGCCACGTTGCACAGGTTTAAATACATCAACAAACAAAACCTTCAGCCTGGCCACTTAGTTCCCACATGATCCCTAGTTACAGCTTGATAACACTGGCGTTTTTTTCACAGTATTGCTCTTCACAGAGCTGTGCTCAGTAAGTGAGAAGTGATGGATGGAACATTTCCTCTCTCTTGGTAAGGCTTGACATTTGCTACTGCTGAATTTCCCTTCTTATCTTAATGTTCCCTTTTGCTCTCATCTCTCTGGATCATTTGCAGTTTGAGTCTGCCTCTTCTGTTTGCTCCCACTCTGACTGGGGATCATCAACAAATCTGATTGCTGTTGAATTTACACCAAAGAAATCCGTGATTCAGAGGAGGTTCACTGAAGGGCTTTGACCCTTGCTGCAGCAGCCCAGCAGTAGCAGGCCCAGAGTTTCTGCTGGGCAGTGGCATGAGCACTATTGAGACCACTCAGAGACTTCTGTTTCAGCTGTGCCTTCATCCATCTGTGACAAAGCCAGTCCCAGAGACCACCAGCAGGGTGGTGAGAGGCACACCGTGAGCTTGGGTTACAGCTTTGTGTTAGGACACATTTTGTATAAACTTCACATGAGAGAACTTCCTCTGGACTTCTGTTCAGGGGAGGTTCAAGGTGCTTGTCCCCCCTCACAGGAAAAATACTTACATAAGGAAGTTGAAAGTATCATTTACTTCAGGTGAGCCTGCAGAAATAAATCAGAACTTTTTATTTCTTTCTTTATAATCTCTTTAAATCCGTCAGGGTGTGAAGTCCTTCCGGCATTTTGAGAATATGAAATTCTGATCCCATCTGCCCTGGGAGCTTTCTCGTGCGATGGAAAGACGAGAGAAGGGGACAAACCCCCGGGCTGAGAGCCCAGGACGGGCCTGAGGCTCCGCACTCGCCACTCCGGGTTCATTTCGGGTGTTCACACCTTTATGCAGAGGAGGGTACGAGCCCGTCCCGCCGCTCCCCAGCGGCCCCACCAGCTGCCGGCAGCCCCTCCGTCCAGAGCTGCCCCGCGGGACGGGCCGGGCCGCGCTGCCGGCGCCTCCGGGAAGGAGGGTGCGGGAAGGGGAGTCCTCTGGGGCCGTGCAGCGCCGGGACAGGGGCTGCGGCCCGGCCCCGGCTGGGGGCAGGGGCACAGCGCGCATCCGACGGATCTCCGGGTGCTCGCAATGTGCACGGAAGTATTTTATTTCTGCGGGGTTCTCGGTCCGGGATAACGCTACATCTGCTACCGCGTTCTTTCTGTCTGGTGGATCAGGCCGCTCAAAAAGCTGATTTTAGAAACAGGCGGAAGACCTGCAGCGGCAGAAGTCGTATGGTCGTGCTGTGTAAGTGCCTTGGGCGATGCGGCAGCGATACCCGCGGGTCCTGTCCAGCCCTCCGGCCTAGCAGGGGTATTTGGTTGAACTAATTTGTGCATCTTCCTCCCCGTCCCCTCTATGTACAAGGGTAAACGACTCCTCTACATGTACACCTACTGATGATGTCTAAAATTAGTTGTTTTTCTTTGCTGCTGGCTCTAAAGTAGGTGATGCAGAAGTGAAAGATATAGTTTGTGGTAATGCTTCATCACACACACAGATGTTTTCATACTCCTTACAATATTCTTTGGGCCTCCTTTGGCACTGCCTTGTGATCTGAACTACTTTTGCCAGGCTGTTTTCATAAATCTAACTTTTCATGTGCACATGTGCTGTGTCTATTACAGTAACCCAAATTATTTTGTAAATGACATAAATTAGGATAGCAGGAACTAGAAGCAGCTCAGACACAACTAAAATGAATTGTTGGTGCTTGCAGGCTGAGTACTGCACTGGAGTAGAGAGTAGGAGCTGTAACAGCCACTCCAGGAGAACAGAGTAGGTGTAGATGACTGAATGTTGCAGTAAACCTGCACACTCTGAGAACACCAAAGATATGAGTCTCAAATTTCAGCAAGTCAGTTCTGATTTGAAAAAGCCCCACAGACTTAAAAAGACAGTAAATGTGCTCCTCAGGTGAAGGTGAATACCTTAATTGGATGTGGAAGAAGGGAAGTCATGAATATCTCAATACACAGCTATGGTGTGGCAGGTGCCTGTGGAATGAATGGCAACGTCAAATCTTTTTCTAATCTAGTGATAGGACTGTGGTACATGCTATCAACTTGGCATGCTATGTCTGAAAGAAATATCCCTTAGTTCTGTCAGATGTGCAATAATCACTGAATCTAAATAGACTATTCTTGAGGCCATCAATCTGGTATGTCAGACGTGTTTAATGCACCTAATTAGATGACAAAGCAGCACAATAAATTTTACTCACAGAGAACAGCTTTTTATTGCAAATTAGGCAACCATACAACTTCCCAGTTCCTTTTTATTTTTCCTTTTTTTGTTGTTTGCTTTGTTTTGTTTAAAGATTAAAAATGTCTGTATAACTCTTAAAAGCAGATTTTCCCTTTCTTGGTCTTGTGAAGCTGTCTGTTCTGGTCTTATACTAATTTTTATAAGTACTCTCAGATTTAATGCAGTTAAATGGGCCTAATTTAGGTGTGCTCTGGCTGTAACTGAAAGGGTTGAGTACAGATTGTGTACTGTGTTATGAATCAACAAAACAATCTGAAGGAAACTTTTATCTACTACACAGCTAGTGAAGCTCACAGCTACATATGTTCTTTTTTCTTTTTTTTTTTTCTCTTTTTAGAGTAGGGAGCAGGGAAGTGTCTTAGAAGAAACTTCCTATTGGAATGCCTCACATCAATGCAGTTGCAGCTCTGTGAGTTTCCATGCTGCTGTTTGCTCTTCCTGTACAGTATTTCGTATCCCAGTGGTATGGAACGGATCTGTTGAACGCATCCAAATAATAGAGAGGTTGTAGGAGTCTCCTTCCCTACTTATTTATAAGACCATTCTTTTTCTCATCCCCAATGACCCTTTGTCCTGGAAAGCTGGAGTGTGGGTGGGACACACTGGCTATTCCTATACCAAAACAACATTCAAATCATACCTCAGACATTTTTGTGGCTTAATGGAACTGTATTTAGTTGTTTAACAATGTCCTTCAAATTTGAATAGCAACCGTTATTTTTTCCCCCAAAAATCTGTACAATCTGAGTGCATGACTATGCCTTAATTTCATTCTGCTTTGGGTATTCCAATATGCATTCCTGTGGGTTATGCCCCTTTCAAAAGGGAAAAATGAAGCGTTTGATGAGTAACACTATTTCTAATTTTCCATCACTTTTTGACACATACATATTTTCTTGCATAGTATGACTCAGTACAGACTCTTAACCTTCAACATTTATTCATAGTGAATTACTTCAGGCACTCACAATGATAGAATTAAGTAAGGAGTGTCATTTTGCATATGAATTAGGAAGCTATGTACTGACAGAATCTCACACATCCAAAGTGGAGAATATTACATCAGATCCAAATTTTTGATAGTGGTAACCATCAGCAAACGTTGGTATCTTGAAAATGAAGCATGCAAAGAGAGACTTAGTTTTAGCAGTCTGGCCTGTGCAGTGCACTGGCTGTGTAGTTCATCTGTGGAACTCAAATACACGAAGTAATAAGAGCAAAAAAGAAAAAAAGAACTAAGCCTGGCTTTGTGTGTAAAGATCCAGAGTCAATTTTCAGGCCTCATGGCATGAGTCAACTACTTACTATTTCAATGTATGCAAAAACATGTAAGCTCTCTTTAATAGTCTTTTGATTATGTGCACCGTTTTTTGAATGGGTGATGTTCACTCTTCTCAAGTAACAGTTAAAACTGCAGAATCTGATGCAATTTAGCAATTCCTATGGTCTGAGTACAGGAAGCAGGAAACCTCATAATGAAAAATGGTATTTTCTAAAATTTACATATGGTTTACTGGTACAAGTGATGATTGAGAGAATATTCATTTGCAATCTTGATATTAATCTTGAGGAGAACCTGTTCCTAGTCACTGACCTTTTTTTCCTGTTTGCTACAGAAGCCTTAAAGTTTAAATATTAAAAAGCTATAAAAAAAATACTAGAGAAGGTTTTAAAACCAGTATGATGATAATTTTTACTGCTAAAGGATAACTGCCTCTTGGAGCTGCTCTGCAAGATCTTACTTGACTCTGGACGTGTGGTCAAATCATTTAAAGCTGTGGCAATCGAAGACAAGGTAGTGTGTTACATACATGGTTTCTTCTTAACAGGAAGGTATGGTGTGGGGAACAAAATGACAAAGAGGAAGCATCTTCATTTGCTTGTTGAGCCTGATTTAGAACTTGAAAACCTTGTGCCCATTTTCTGCACAAACATCAAAATTTGAACTCCATGTGAAACTAAACATAAATCATAGCAGCAATTCTACACATTCTTTCCTCTAGGTTTATCTGACTGAAGTCAGGATGACTAACCATATTAATGTTTGTAAGCAGCTACATGTTTGTGGGATCAGATTCTACCACATTGGATGGATGTTTTATGCACTATTTGGTAGTTCGAGAAAACTTGAAATTTAATGAGGAAACAGGTGGAAAATTTGTGGGTTTAAGAGGAAGGGGAATCGTGATTATTTGTCATGTGACAATGAGTTGGTCCAGAAAAAATAAAATTACATCCATTTATATATACATGCCATTTTAATTTAAGAAGACTGTTCATGGACTTCTTTTGGGAGTTTGAACAGTTTATTTGTGAAACTGAATTCATGTACAGTAGAAATACTCCACAGGTTTTACCTTGTCTGGACCTTCAAAGATCCTTGATTATTGATCCATGTACAGTAATCAAGGGTGTCAAGTCCTCTGAACTGTGGAGTATCCAGACTTAGTTTTGCTCCCAGCAAAACCTGGGGGAATGGTCTATGACTGGAAACAGAAACTCTGCTCTTCTTAGGTTCACCATATATTGCTTTGCAATTCTGTGGAAAGATTCACGCATATCTAAAGATAGACCAAATGATCCTTTGATTATTTCTATAGAGTTGGAGCTGCTTGTCTTCTGAATATCTTATAAATAACTGGTTATCCTAAAAATAATGGCATTCGAGACTCTCCAAACCTGCTATACTAGCTGCTGTTTTTAATAATGCAGTTGGACTAGTAAAGCTATTTGCCCATTCCTCTTTCTGTTAAAAGGTATTTGTCAGTCTAAAGTTTTCCTACTTATCTGAGCTAAACAAAAACTTTTCAAAAGAGCATTGTTTGCACAGTTATGGAACCTGAGTTCACTTCCTTCCAGGCAGGGTAAAGGGAGTCAGACTGAAAGAGGGACAGTAGTGGACACCATCAAAGAGGAAGGAGACAGGACAGCCTCTAGTTCTCTGGCACCAACAGGTTGCTGGCTAGTATAGGTGGAGAATGTTAACCCAAACACCTCTGTTCATAGACTAATGCTGTTATATTGTCTGCAGAAGGAGTGTTTGAAAGCTTCCCACCTTGTAAATGTTCAGTTTGCTCATTGTTTCTTTACCCTTTCTCTTTTTTACAATAGCAATGAAAAATGTAAGCCATTTCTCCTTTCTAAAGACATCCCTCCCTAGCCCCCGCCCTTTAAATTCAGATGAAATTCAGTCTAGTGCAGAAGGAAAAGCTCTACTTACTGTAGCCTTAAGCTGGGAGATACAGCCAGATACCTTGTCCATACCAGTGTTAACCAATTTTTTAAGATTTTACAAAAGATACTGAAGAATCACTCTGTTAGAATTCAGAATAGTATTTGCTCATCTCTATAAAATCAATGGGTTTCTTTCCTCTAACACAGAAATTCTAATGCAACTGTAGAGTTACATATTCAAAGAAATTAGACTCATATTGTTTTTTTCCTGTTGGAACAGTCTTTTTTCTTGTGTATTCCTTAAACATAGTTTCTGTGTAAAACACTTATGCAAGCTTCAAATTGTGAAGAAGTTTGTGTCGAAGGCTTTGCAATATTTCTCTCTTCAGACAAACACCTAAGATAGGATAACTGGCCTTCTGATTATTACTGACACTCGGTTTCTAAAGACCTTGTTTGAAAGTTAGGTTATTAATTTTACATCTCAGGAACTGGTACTACGGAGAAAACTGAAAGTGGTGACAATGAAGCAAACCCCCATTCTTATTTTACAGATATTGGAGTCTTCCCCATCCTTTCGGATCTTGCTTGTGATATCGTTGTCTATAAGGTCTGCTATAGTAGATTTCTGTACTTAGTTTGTAAATAGTAGTCTTTTTTTCTTTTCCCTTCTCTCTAAACAGGAGTTGACAAAACAAGATGTAAAATCCAAGGCCTTTACCCCATGTTGTGTATCAGTACAATATGATATATTACATGTATCTATGTTATTGAATACATCTGAGTGCCTCTATTTTGTAGTGACATATTAACAGTGGTACAGCTTTCACTTGATTCAAATGAACTGCTTTAGATCAACTTCATAAAAGAAAAAAGAAACAATTGACCAGTCTGTTCCTGGAAAAAAGTTCCCTGCAATCAGACTGAGTAGGAGAATTCTGTGACCTAACCTGGAAAAAAACTAATGTCACAAGCAGTTACCATGTGTAAGCACTGTAAAATACTGTACCTAAAGCTTAAGTAATTGTCAAATGCACACACCTTTAATGCTTTCCAAAACTCTGTTAAGTTCCCTATGTATATGTAATATCAAAGGCATACAAATAGAAAAACGCCTTCCTTAGTGCATGCTGCTTTCTCAAATATCATAGTAATATTCTGGGGGAGAAAACAAAGTACCTGTTTTTCTTTGGTTCACCTTGTCAGTTCTCTGCCAGTAGAAGTCAGAAGAATTTCTGTTTAAATGTTTAATATAGCTTGATCAAACTCTTACCCTTGTTAAGTCTCCCTCTTTCTTAAATTAGGATCAGCTCAAGTTCATAGTCCAAGGCCTGAATGTGGTCAGTTCCGATGTGGGACAGGTAATAAGTCACAAAAGATTTGGTTATTCAGAAGTCATTGCCAGATGGGATGTAAAAGTTGACACTCCAGAGGAATGGCTTCAACCCAAATATCCTCCAAGCAAACAGGTTTGAATGTACTAAACTTTTGCTTTATTAATACATACATAGAATAACTCAGGTTAAAAAAGCCCTTGGAAATACTGTTTCAGATCTCCTTCCTGCTATCCAATTGGGAAATACTCCAGAGTCCCATTTCACCTGTGCAGCTGAGCAGTATCTCCACTGCTTCTGTGCTGTGGTCCCAGTAGAGCTTGGCTTTTGCACCACTGACTGGATAAGCTTCACTGGTCAGGATTTTACTGGACATAAATTAGAATGACTCACTTTTAATACACAGGCTGTATTTAAAGTAGCAGTGTCAACCTATTATGTCTGAATGGATTTCTTGTGCTGTGCTACTAAAGTTGAGAGGATATTAAATCTTTTATATGATCATCCATAACTGGTGACATCTTCATTGCATCCAAGAAGTGCAAGTAATTGTCTGTGTTTAATCAGTTTCAGTTAGCTGGATACTTGGAGTGAAAACCTATTTAAAAACACATTTTTGTTAGAATTCTTGAAGCTTTTGAATTTCTCTAGCCTAAGTACTTGTTGCACTTGAAAATCAGATGCTAAATCTTTGTTGACAGTGCTGATCTGGTAATACAGTGCTGCATACTCTGTATGCCACTGACATGCTGCTTAAGTGGCAGGAAGACACTAATCATGAGGAAATTTCCTGAAAATGGGGAAAAAATGAAGACCTTTGCCTGTAGCAGAGAATTCATGTTCAGCTGGGAACAGATATTCAGTCCTGTTTTGTGCATCTGGTTCCATTACTGCTGTTATTTCATCCAACTGTTGCTCATCTTTGGCTCCTAAAACACCTGCATCCTTGCTTTCTTTTTTCCTCTCAGTGGCATTGTCAACAGCTGAACTCCCAAGGATTTCCCAGCAGACACTCCTATTCTTTTTTATGTACCTCATATTGTTCTGCTCTCCCAATGTCCTTGTGTTCATCTTTAGTTCAATTTCAATACCAATGGCACGTGGTTTAAGTGTATCTTTTGTTGGCTTTGGTATTTTTTAATTGTCTTTACTTATCACGTTACATGCATCAGCTATGCAAAATGCCTTCTGACATCTAGGTGGCAATTACTAAGCTTGGTCCTTGCAAATCCCCTTGAAACATCAGCCAGGCTTTCAGCCCAGCTTTTGCTTGCCTTCCTCTGACTTCCACATCTTTACCAAATTGCTGAGCAGAAGCCACTGCCTGTCACACTGATCAATGCTGACTGCTTCATAAACTCCAGCTGTCTGTATTCATCCATCACTGTTTTATGTTTGGATTCTGGGTTACTTTGGGCAGGAATGTTTATGGATAGCAATGAACATGGTGAGGATGGCCCAGGATTTGTTTTCATAGGTACTTCTTTGATGGAATATTTATATATATCCACACATAGAAGTTGCCTTAGCTGTCTCCAGGGTCAGGACCACAATTGTTGGATGTGGCATTATGTTCCGAATTTGCATCTTCCTCTCTGGAGTTCTGTTACCACTTGTGAAGGAAGAAGGGTCATAAGAGATTGTCATGGGACCTACATACAAAAAGCAGGGATATTACAAGGTCTGCAGGACAAAAGGTTAATTAAAATCTTGACTCTTAAAAAATGTTTCAGATATGGCAAGAATTTTGTGTATTGCAGTTCTGATTGCTTTATATTTAATATTCCAAACTGACCCTGGTAAAATAATAAAAATGAACTGGCTATATGTATATATCAAGTGGATTTAGGTTTTGCAAGCCTATTGAGAGTTAACTGATATGTAATCTCTAGTCAGCATCTCTCTTTGAGGCTATTTATTTTCTTTCTATTTTTACGGGATCTAAAAAAATACTCCTCACTATCGAATTCTAATTAACAAAGCAAATGGATTTGGCAAATCTACAGCTTATGTTCCCGAGGAAGAGATAACAATTATTAGGGGATTAGAGGTGGTATTTATTTTTTATTCAGTTGCAACTCGATTATTATCCTGTATGTTTAAAAAGTTGGATGACCTTTGGCTTAATAGATACTACTAGGTTGCAAAGTTAGTGAAAACTGATAGAGAAAGTAGATAAATTGCTGCTGTACTTTTAAACATGCATTTTTGGAAACTGAAAAATGACCAAACTCAAGTACTACCCACTATGAAGTATCCAACTGCTGAGTTTTGTAAGTGTTTTAGCAATTTGATTTCTGTTATGTACAGGCTGTTGCAGACACAGACTTTTGTTTTCGGAATTTCTGCTGGATCTACCAAAGTATGTTGGTTTCTCAATTCATCTCTGAAAAATCTGCATTTCAAACAGTGCCTGCTCAGCTGCTACCCAGACCGAAGAATGTCTCCTTTCTTAACTGCAAAATTCTTTGGGAGCCAAAAAATCTGGGAGCCAAAAAAATCTGCTTTGTGTATCAGCGTTGGAGTAGCTTTTGATTTCCATCTTATGCAAGGCACACCTGATTTTTAAATTAGTTTTGAGATTTTTATCCGGAAAACAGCCTTCAGGTATGCATGCCACATACAAGTGACTTTTTGCCAGGAAGCCCTGGCAAAAGCCTTGTGGTGCCTTCTTTTAAATTGTAGTTAGTGTCTGTCTTTAAAATGACAGCAAGTAGATGAATCATTCAACTAACAGGAGATGTTCGGTCTAGTCAGAGGAGATACGAATTGGCATCTTCTGCATTTTGGGAGATGCAGAAGGAATCATGTAAGTCAGGCTGGCCTAAAGACTCTCCATGCTCTCTCTTGGAACTGCTGCACATAAAGGATCCCCCCTCAATGACAGTGTGACATAATTACCTCTTTTATCTGGGAGAAGCCTTAGTTCTGTCCTTCTGTTTTAGCCACCACTGATATACAAAATGTGTTAACATGCATGAACTTAGAAGCTGAAACGATGCCATCCTACGCGAGTGTCCTAAGTATTTAAAATTGGACTCTGCCCACTCTGTGTCTAAAAAAATAACCTTTTGTTATGTCAGTCAGCTGGCTACCTTCACTTTCCTTTATATTCCATGGGGAGAAACAAATACCTCATCTTAAATATTCACCTTGCAGAAACTAGCCTTTAAGATATCAGAATCCTCTATTCACCTGCACGGCAGGTCAATTCTCCACGCAGATTATTAGGGGAATTGATGGTAAAAAAGTCACAATACCAGGTATTTTAAAGTTGTCTAGCTGAGATTAATTACAGGTTGTGAGTCATGCCTATACCTCAAGTTCAGAAGATCTGTGGATTGCCCTCACTCAGCCTTTCCTACAGCCTAATAGGCACAGTAATTTCCTGAAGAGATGAGTGATCAGAAAATGCTGAGACTTGTCATAACTCTTTCCCGGTTAGTCCTCAGCTGTTCACTGTGGGTTTCCTGCACCATGACCAGGCTTGTAACTTGGTTTGCCCTTTGTGGGTTTGCATCTTCGTGCTGGACATTGTGGTAGTTAAGGCCATCTACCTTGTGTGTCTTCACCACTTCCCCCACTGCTTTTTTATGTTCCTGCTGCCTCATTGGATCCAGCTAAAAGAAATAACAAATAGTTCTAACAGCAACACAAGTGGGAACTACTTCAATAAGAACCAGTGTTGATTTTAAACACTGATGCCGGTGTAAATCTAGCATGTGACATTTCAGGTAGTATGTTCAACACTGGCAGAGTAATTGAAGAAAGCTGCTGTTCCGATGACAGAAATTATGTTAAGGTGCATGGAAAATCCCACTGAAAGTATCTCTATGTACATGAAAAATTCATTAGGAGTTTTTGAAAAGTTAACTGTAGCAACTTCAATGATTTATTTAAGTATCAGATTGTATTTATTGCCAATTCTGATTCTTCTTTTTTTCTCAGGTGCATCACCCTGATATGGAAACTTACTTCAGAGGATATGATGGATCAAAATACATCATGCAGCCATGGTTGAAAAAACTCTATCCTCATGACTGAGCACTTCAGTGTCTGTACATGTAAGGTACATCCAGACAACAGATGTCCTTTTTAAACTTGAGCAAACAGACACCAGGATAAAATGTATAATTTTTCCTATGATGAAATAAAACATTCCTAAGCACTTTTTATGGTGAACACTCAATTTTGTTAGAAGTGAACACACTGCATGTTCAGTTTACCATGACTCAGGCTGGGGATTAATTTTTTTAGAGATTTGGGAGGAAAGGTGTAAATGTAGCCCAGTTTCAGCCAGGAGTACCAAAGGTTTCATGCACCAAATATCTTGCTGTTTTACAGGGGCCAGAGGAATAAGATAAGCAGTTGTGAACTGCACTTACAGAATTAATTGTAACCTTAATTTTAGGGGACAGAGCTGCCATAAGAATAAAGTAAAAAACAACAAAAAACTCATGAAAGCATAAAAATTTTATTAAGAAAATGCATAGGATTTGAAAGTTTCTATAGCAACTTCTTTCTTCTACTTTCTTTTCCCTTTATCTCAAACACAGCAAACACTCTAGAAGATGCATAAGCAGTAGCATTTTGGATTCTTTCCTGCAGAGTCAGTGAATCAGGAGAGCGTGGCAGGTGACAGTCCCTGTGGCCTCCCCATTCTTTTGTTTCTTCTTCTTTTATCAGCAAAGGTTTTCCCAATGACTGGCCAAACACTCGACAGACGTCCTTAGCTTTCTGCCCTGTGTTTCCAACAGCAGCAATACATACTTGACGGCTGAGAGGTAGAAGCAGCAGCACAATAACAAGCAGGGCCAACTGATGTACAAGTGTTCCTGCCAAGCCTTTTTGTGCAACTGCATACATGTTAAGGCACAGCACCTCCCCCCAGCTTCTGGGCCACAGCTTGGGCATTTGAGGGCATTGAGTGTGGAGAAAATGTCAGCATCCTCACGAGTTCCAATCAAGCATTTCTAACACCTGTATGCTCCAGGCATCCCTGCTGTGTCATGCAGAGAAAAAGTTCATCTCTCGCTCCAAGCATTGCAGTGGCCCAACTGCCAGGCATACTAGCACCTGCTTAACCCCACTGGCCTGATTCCCTGATCTCCTGTGTACACACCTCTGACATACACTTTTGACACCTCCAGAACCATTAACAGCAGCTAACTGAGCTTGCTTCTTGGACCAAGCATAATTTTTTTTCAAGAAGAAACCCCAACCAAGATTAAACTTCCTTCTGCCCCTACTATGTCAATTGGAGAAGCCAGACTTTGAATAGTCAGTGCCTAAAACATGCCAAAGTCATGAGCAGCATGTTTCAATGCTGAGGAAATGCCAGACCTGGTTCTTTACAGATCGTGTCAGCAGATAAGAGTAATGGGAATTGGCAAGGGTACTCAGAATTATCAACATCTGCTAACACACTTGCACCTTAATAAATAAATACAAATTAAATCTACACGCACTGATGGAACCAAAGCCAAATTCTGTTGACCTAGCATTCACAGAAGATTATACTTCCAGTGGAAATCAGTGGGAGAATATTTTTTATTACATTCTGCTTTTTCACCTAGCTCTATCTTCTGGGCTGAACAGCATTAATTTAAAAGTTATACTTAAAACAAATGCTGAAATCTTTGAACATAAATTTTAATAAGAGTGAAGGAAATTATTTGCTCCCATTTCAAACAGCATAAATTATGTACTTATATTAACTGAGGCTGTAAAGTTTGTGGTGTGTGAGAGAACTTACCGAAGGGTGTCTATGGCTTCTGGTGTATGGTAGAAATGAGGTGGACTGATGGTAACAGCGGTTCCTAACTTTTCAATGAAGAGATTGCAAACATTCTGCATTTTTCCAAAATCATTAAATATAATACAGACCTGGGAGTGAACACAGACATCACATGAGTAATTTTTTCATTTTCCACTGACTCAATACTTGTATTTAAATCAGTATAAAGCCAGACATGTACAAGGTAACTAAACATACTAGTCCTGTATAGAAATCCAACATTTATTTAATTAGAAGACTTTTACATAGCTCCAGAGACTATTATTAGGTTTGCAACAAGAGAAGTCATAAATGGTTTAAAAGTGAGGATTAAGAAATCCTTTTTTGTGAGGTAGTACTGCGTTCTTGGTATGCAGACAATCTGAAGAATGAATGTGCCTACTTTGGGGCACATGACTAAATGCATCCTGGTTCTTCCCTTTTTAGATTACTAGATGTTAATTATGCAGAAGTGCAAGCAAAATGATGTGAAAAACATTGCACAGGAAGGAAATTATATTTTAATTCCAAGCATTATGTTCAAGAAACCTAAGAAATGAGATTAAACCTAGCCCAGTTCAGCATAGACTGGGCTCCAAATCCTGTGTTGTCTGAACAGACTCACTGCAGTGCCTGCAGAGAACTGGGCACTTCAGTGGGGACTTGGATTGAAAATAAATTAAACACCTAGATGTCACTGGCTTTGGCAATAAGAAGTATTAAATGCTGATCCATCAGGAATTTGGGTGATTTCCCAAATGCTACGAAGCAGACATCACTATCAGCCCTGGATCCAGAGTCCTACAGCCTTCCTCGTGGGAAGTGCTGGCCAGGCAGCAGCTTTCCAGGCAGGAGCCAGCCTTTCTCTGTGGCAAAGCACAGTTGCCAGGAGTGAAACAGCACTTAAGAACCAGAAACCCTGGGTCCCAAACTTTTTTCAGAAGAACTCAAGCCTCATCTTCACTTCCCTGTAGAGTGCTCTCATTCCAACTCAATCTCAACTTCTCTCTTATTCCCGACTCTTTTCCTTTTGCATACTAATACAGCTTCAAGAGGAGGGGAAGAAAAAAACTGTAGTAAAGAAAATTTTACTGCCAACCCCTGTGACATACAATTGCCCTTGTGATTGCTGCAGTCGGGTGAAGGGATATGGCACAGAAATCCAGGTTACGGCGCGTCAGCTGCACTGCAGCAGCTTCTTTTGTGCATACCATAGATTCACCTTGTGGAAAATGAGACAGTTCAAAGAAGCTGAGTCTCTCAGACAGAGAGAAGGGAGCTAATTCATATACAGGGTAAGATAAAAAGCAGTTATTGACAATTATCACAACATAAATAATGTTCACATCTTCTTACCCTTGACAGCCTCTTGGTGTAGTACTTGCACCTCACCCTGCCTTGGATCCTTGCACTGGCTCAGTGGCTCTTCACACAACTGAGCCAAAGCTGAGCTTAGGGCCTTAGAAGCTGACCAAGATGGAATGGCAGGGCACATCCATCTTCCGTGTGGACAAAGGGTCACGCCTGTTGTGCAAAATTGCACCAAATCTGTATCTTCACCTCAGCTGCACATTCTTTTCTGTAATCTGGGGGTTCGATCACTTTCTGGAAGGTGCAGTATGAATTTAAACAGAGACTGAAGATGAGGCTACACCTCGATTTCCTTCTTCAGTAGGAGTTCTTGCCATACATATAAAAAGCATATATTCTCTTATGATGTATTGCCAGAAATATGCCATAGCTATATTTTGGGGAAATTTGAAAGTCTCACTACGAGGGGCTGTCATAGTGTTTTTCAGATTGCTATCAGCATTTACAAGATCAGTTCACTCAAGGGGATGAAACAAAAGAATGATCAAACAAAAGAACTATGCTTTAGCAGAGGATAAACTGCTCAGTTTGGGGCAGTTCTGGTCAGTCAGGAACTTAAAAAAGGAAGCATTTATCAGATACCCTCAGGGGCATAAAACAACTGAGCAACAGCTGAATTTTGCTGTTCCCATGCTGCTAAAAATTGTGATTTTTCGTTTAGAGGTAGATCTGATGAGTTCCATTTGCAGAGAATACTTAAACATTAAAATGCAAAGAAGTGTTTCAACTTCATCAGTTATTACTGTGAGAAAGTAATTCGAGGGTATGCGAAACTATTACAGACATTTCAAGGCTTGGAGAAGGCTGTAAAGGACAAGAAGTTGTGGTTTATAAGGATGCAAGTGTATTTAAGAAATGTACAAAACCAACATAATCTTCATCCCATGAGAACGTCATGCAATAAACGAACTATTATGATTACGATATTATAGAGCTTTGTGATCTCATACACAACTTCATTCTTTTGCATATTTTCCTTTGTTATAGCATGAATTAAAATTTATCTCATTACAGTTGAAAGCCCATTTGAATTCTTCATTATACTTTAAAATGGCTATTTACCTGGGGATTTCTTCAGTCTTCTGAAAACTCTTACAGCAGACAAATGGTTAAAAGAGTTTATAGAATGAACTAACACATGACTTTCAAGATTTTACATATAACAGAAATATAATGGCAAACTCTTAACAGAAAAGTGAGTGGAAGTGAGTTTTAAACCCATTTATACTGCTAAAATATGCAAACATGCTGGTGAATGGAACTTCACTGGTTTATGAAGCTGCACTAATGAAACAAGTATATACACAAAGAGAGAAGCAAGGAGAAACTAATCTCTGCATAAAGAGTGACCACACTGCTACCTAAGCATGCAAAGCTGCAAAAACAACAGCACTGTGGGTAGATTCTTCAAGTTCTGACACCTGGGTCCTAGGCAACCACACAAGTTTTGAACAGCAATTACAGCTGGTCCAAGCTGCTTACTTCTAACACTAAATCCAAGTAATTTGCTTTCCACATAGATTTTTTTTTTTTTTTATAAAAACTAACAGCAGAAGACAGACAATTGGTAAAGTTACCACTTAAGACTGAAGTTGTAAGCCTAAGCTTGCCTGAAGCCTAAATAGTAATTCAATATAGTTCTATCATTTTTTAAGTACAGGTCATCTAAAAAAAACATGATTTAAGCTCTCAAGATAGTAGGTGTCTACATGATGAAGTTAAAGTCATTCATAACATGACACATGCATACCATTTAAGTATCTTAAGACTCATTTTTAAATCAAAATTTTGTTCTCCAAGCTCAATTATTTCTGTATTTATTCGTATTATTTAGATGAGAATATGCCTTTAAGCAAGCAAACTAAGGAGGCTGAACCTGTTTAAGAGGACTGTAAACCACAGCTCTATAAAACAGATATCATTTTATTGCAGGCTTCCAGGTTTACTTAGTAAGAATCTGTAAATTTGCTAGGTAGTGATTAAAGTTTTATGCTCTAAAAAAATACATTGCCTGAACACACATAATTTCCCTCAGTGAATGTTTCAAGCACTGCATTTATTTCTTCTATGGTAAGAATGTACAAAAATGTCCCTTTAGCAGATATTGAAGTAAATGTCATTATTCCCATAATATCTGTCTTTCACAGAGCACTTTTTACCTACAGAATTCCAAGCCAATTAGCTTTGCTTTGCTAGGAGCAAGCTGATGGCAGAACTATATAGAATAGACCAAAATCCAGGGGCTGTTCAACTGTGGCTTAAGCAGATCTAGATTAGGGCTACCACACCACTGCTACCCCTATCCAGTCTTGTCTTCTCCTTTGCATTGCCCCCAGGTCAAAGAGCTAAAATAATAATAATAAAAAAAAAAGCTAATCTGGGGAGAAAAAAGGGTTATTGACAGGGGCAGGTTTCTGGACCTACCAACCCCTTGCAAGAAGCAGAGGGCAGGAAGGGCGATAGGTGGAGAGTGCAGAACGGTTGATTTGCTTACACTGACACGGAACAACAACTGCAGAGCCCCAGAACCAACCATGCCCATCTGCAGCATCTTGTAACATTTAAAAGACACACATTCATCTGAGAAGAAAACAATTCTTTCTATATTACATTAGCAGAAAACAAGTTCTGCACATAACACGAGACTGCAGATGACCTCTGATATACACTGCAGTCCTTCAATAGGTTTCTTTGGACTATGCTGCCCTTATGTTCCTTGGTCTGAGGAAAAGACAGTCTAAAAATTTTCGTCGGTCATTGCTACTCTTCTTCTTATTTTATTTTATTTTAATTTTTGGTTAGGTTGAATACATACCTCTGCTTCCATTTGGTAAGAATTTTCTACTCTACTAAAATCCTCTGTTACAGTTATATTTTCTTCCTAAAACAAAGTAGAGAAATATAATCTTAAAAGACAGAAATTAAGCATCTGTTGGAACTGTATGTACATGGCATCCTGTAAAAGCTGAATTGTTTTGGCATATTACTTATGACTTTGCAACAGGAATTTGGGATTTTCCATGCAAATGTTCAGTTAAAAACTAGCTGGATGTTAAAGACTTTTTGACAATATTTAAAGTAAATTATACAGTAGCTCTATAATGTAATTTTGCTGCTATTCACTTGAAGAGAACTTAAAAGTGGTTGCTAGGTAGAAGCTGTGTATATCAGTGTGTAGCTGTAAATTCACATGGTGCAAAAAACCTGGAAGCTTCAATTGTTTTTAGGAAGTATGTGAGAAGTGCTTTTCAGGCCCCTATTTTAAGATATTTTAACAATAGCAGCTTGTAGCAAGGTAATGTGAATAATGACTGAACACAATGGTAACCCTTAAAAAAGGCTGTTCCACCAGTGATAATTCTGCATCAACAGCAGCTGCATTAGTCAACATAATGTCTTCAGAGAGCACTAGCAAATCCTGTGAGACTTATAAACAAGATACTGAACTCACTAAGATACAGAATAACTCCAGATACATCTGAATATTTGACTAACTTGCTAGTGGTCCAACAATCCCACTTCTTGCACCTAATTCACTCTTCAGTAAACAGTTTGGATGAACAATTTATTTAAAACTATCACAAATACAACAAAAAGCACAGCTTACAATGTAATTGTAAACACAACTTTGCATTTAATATCCAGGAAATAGGGAAGCAGATACTAAGCCTTCCAATTACTGAAAAGTTTTACTTACTAAATTTATTCACATAGGAAATATTTGCCTTCAGCTTTGACATGTTTCAAAAGATGCTTTGAGTCAGAGTATTTCCTACAGAGGCTCAAATCTTCAAGTTTATCATGTTGTATGCAAGCATATGTTTATGTCAATGACATTAACCATGAGAAGCATTTTCCTTAAAAAAAATATATATGGAAATTACACCCATAATTACCATTGCACAGCACCCTACCAGAAACAAATTTTGAAATGTCAGTTTTATGATTGATTGGCAGTGCTCAAAATCAAGCACAACACTCCTATTTTTGGATAATCATTTCTAGAAAGGGCAAGGTTCTTAGATAGTTAGACACTAAAAACTGTTTTTCTCCTTTTACATGGCTGGCTGTGGTTTTCTAAAGAGTGATCAAGACCAGCACCAACAGCTCATTTAATTTACAAAATGGGGCAAATATTACTATTTATGATAGAATCCCATTAATATTGACACAAAAGATTTTTTTTTTTCTAGAGCTCTCACATACAGAAATAATCGCTCAGAAAACACAAACTTCTACAACTTATATTTTACAGAAGTAACTATGCTGTAATACAACTTACAGTAAACAAAGAAAGAAATAAAATTGTTTTCCCCCGTTCCCACTCCTTAATCTTTTTTTTTTTTTAAAAAAAAAAAAAAAAAAAGGATTAAGGAGTGGGGATGGGGGAAAACAAATTTATTAAAAAAACCCCAACAAAACAAAACAAACAAAAAACCCAAACCAAACCAAAACAAAAAAACCCAACAAAAAACCAAACAAACAAACAAAAAAACCAAAACAAAAAAAACCCAAACCAAACCAAACAAAAAAAAAATCATTTTCCTGCTGAGTGGATTCAAGTCTTGGAATTTGCCCTCCCAAGGTTTCTGTGTATTCAAGGACAGTGCCATCCTGTGGCTCCAGATGCTATTGCAAGATCAGTGCCATGGGCTCAAAGATCATTTTGTAACATTTACTACAAAATTTCCCTCACAGCTAATTTTTACCCCAGCAGCTTTGACTGTAGTTACTGTGTTACTGAAGATAAATGGACGAATTCTACAGAAGTCATAACAAGTTGGCCTTCTGTGATACATTGTTCCCATTTGGCACAGAGTTCAGACAAAGATATGAAACGGACAGGTAGGGGATGGCAAAATTTTAAACTGGAATAAAAATTTAAACTACATCAAAAGCAAAAGGTTTTTTATTCGAGGATATTTTGACATCCAAAGATTTTGGAATGGAGTGAGTAAAACTTCAGAATCTATGTTTACCTGACAGTATGAATATGCATCCATAACTGTGACTCCTGAATAACAGTTTTGAAACATGAAGAATATTGCACATATATCCAAGGATATATCCCAGTACAGACAAACTCTAACCCAGAGCCCACTCGATACAGTTTGTGAGCTGGTTTGTTTGTTTTGTTAAATAATAACACTATGACAAGTACAACAAATATTATCACTGTTATTTTTAAACAAGATGGCCAATGACAATTTTTAGATATAGTAATTAAAGAAAACAAGTTTCATTCCCACACCACTCCCCAAATAAATCATAGGTGGCAAATATAAAATCAGTTTGCTTCTAGAGAAAGAGAAAAAATGTTATGTTTGAGCAGCTGGGCTGAGTAAGGGAGATTGGGTTCCCCATTGATTTTACTTTCCCTGCAGCCTTTGAAGCAGACTGTGCTCTGAAGAGCTGCATATACTTACAGCACGCTATAAATAAATGCCACTATGTGCATCTATTTCTGATTAAAATCCTGTGTAAATGTATATGGAAATCAGGTGCTGCCCCCAGGCATCCTGACAAGCTGTGAATGCAAGCTCCTGCTGCTGCAAAGGTTATGCACTTCTGATCCCACAGACTTCCTATGATAGCAACAACAAGGGTTAAGGAAATTATTGTGTGGATTAATTAAAAATAAATATATAGCATAGCCAGCTGATTTCTAAAGAGGCCTTAGATAACCTTGCAACAACTAGAACCATATGGAGAGTGTGAAGAGAGATTAATTTTACAGTTGTCTAGAATGGTATTAGCTTCAAGCGAAGTTAGCAAATGCAGTTAAGAACAAATCGCCAGCAGTGAGAGTTGTTAGCAGAAAAGCTGCAAGGCAAATAAAAGCTCCAGCAGTGGAGTGATTTAAAATTGGATGGAACAAAGCACTAAAAATTATACCGTGGGGAACTACTCTGAAAAAAACCCCACACTTCATGTTGTTTTTCTCAGAGTTCCCTAGAGTTAGCACTTTGCTAACACTGACAAACCCACAACTTAGGCAGCATTTCACAGTCTCTCAAGTAAGCGGAAAGAACATTTCCATTCTGCAGTGCATAGCATCTCAGAAACAGAAAAAGATTAGTGTGAAAGTATTATAACTACAATACGACACTGAATGCTTTCACATTGTAAAAACAGCCCACTCTCCACTCAGGTTACACCACCACTGCTTGCCTGCTCAATATATACCTGACTGTATACACCCAAATAAAACCATTTGTTTGTCCAGGTCATACTTCAGTTTGCAGTTATTCTTCCTAGCCTGCAGTGGTGCGTGCAGTCTCTCTAAAGCACATGCACCTATTTAACATCCTGCCTACTCCTGTGGTGTACCAGTGACCACATCTTGAGTGCTCCACACTACGCCAGTTCATTCAGGCTCATGTCAAAACTGGAAGTCAGTTGTTCGTGTTCACTGCAGAGTAAATACTTGCCAGTATCTTTTCTAATCTAGCCACACTCTGAAGAACTATTTAATTACAGCCAGTATGAAAATACCCCATGATCTGATAGCTTACCATGGGAGTGAGTCCAAAGCTTATCGTATTCTGTACTAATAAAAACGAACGCTTGTTGAGTTATTTTGTCTTCTCCTGTTCCTCTTAAAATCCACCAGTCTTTACACGCACAGACTTCCTGAGGAACTTCAACAGTAAATAACTCTCAAAAGCAACCACTTATTCCATCAAAGATCATCTTTGTTCTGTTTTTAAGAGCCCTAGGTGTGGAACACTGTTCTTTTATGAAATCCAAACCCATCATCAGCACAATTGATAGGACAAATATTACCCTTATGGAGCATTTACCATGTGGACAAAGCTTTAAAGGCAAGACTATGCATTTTCTGTTATTGTAAAATTACTTCCTGAGGCCAAAAAAATTATTATAGTAAAGGAACGTTTTGAGTTCACAAGGGGCTTCTGTCACTTCAGCTATCTTGATCACATCCCATGTTTTTTTCAAAACCACTCTACTTAAGTGGAAAAGGAGAGAGGAAGGAGTTCTCTGGGTATTTGTCGCTAAGTTATAGTAATCACATAGGTAACCTGACACACAAAGGTACAGGTAAAGTTATGTTGCTGTGGACCCCTTTATTAGTTTCATCCACATACACGAGAGGATGCAGCATTACATGAACAGACCACAGAATCAATTAGGTTGGAAAAGACCTATGAGATCATCGAGTCCAACTTATGACCGACCACCACCATGTCCACTATACCATTGCACTGAGTGCCACTCCAGTCTCTCCTTGAACACCTCCAGGGATGATGCCCCCAACACCGCGAAACAGTGGAAGAAGGACGGTTTTCACGTGCAAAACATGCAGCCTGTTGGAGAGCCCGGGTAGCGACAATCCACTTTTTCCGCCGAGGCTGGCAAAGCTGCAACACCCCAAAGTCTGGCAGCCTTTCCCAGAAGTGCTCCCGCGGCTCCCGAGGCGGAGGGCCGAGAGCTCCAAACACCGTCCCTCCCTTGCTTTCCGCCAGCCCCGGAGCCCTCAGCGGGCGCCTTTCCCTGGGGGCCGTCCTGGCGGGAAGGCACCGCATCCCTACAGCCGCCGAGCGAGGCGGGGGGGGGCCCGGGAGTCGGAACTGCCTCTCCCGCTGCCCCCCTCACCTTCTCCGGCGGCACCCCCCGCTCCCCAGCGGCCCCGGGCGGCGGCGGCGCTGCTCACCGGGACGCCGTGCTGGCGGGCGCAGTGGACGATGTACTCCAGCCGGCGGGACACGCTGCTCCGCGCCGCCCCGGCCACCTCTTTGCGGCTGGCCAGCCGCATCGACACCCGCGCCCGGTCCGGGCGGGCGCTCAGCTCCGCGCTGCCGCTCACATGCACCTCCCGCCCGGACAGTGCCAGAGGCCCGGACCGGTCCAGCGGGGCCGGGGCCGTATCGAGCTCGGGGAGGACGCGGGCGGGGGGCGGCGCCGGCAGCGCCATGGCCATGGCGGCGGGGGCCCCTCGCGGCACCATGGCAACTCCGGGGTGTACGTCACCGCCCGCGCGCCACCGCCCCCGCGCGGCCGCTGCAGACAGCGGCTCCCGCCGGGATGGGCAGCCGGGCCGGGAGCACGGAACCGCGGGATCCATCGGGCTGGAAAGGACCTCTGAGATCGTCGAGCACAGCCTGGGGCCGAACACCTCCGTGTCAGCTACACCATGGCACTGAGTGCCACGTCCGGTCTTTCCTTAAACACCAACAGCGACGGTGTCTCCATCACCTCTCCGGGCAGCCCATTCCAATGTCTAATTACCTTTTCTGTGGAGAAATCCTTCCAAATGTCCAGCCTAAACCTCCCCTGGTGCAGCTTAAGATCATGTCCTCTCTTCTTGTCGTTAGTTGCCTGAGAGCTCCCTCTGATGCTCGCCGAGGGGGTGCGTGATCCGCTTGTCCTCCCAAAGCCTTTTTCAGCTTTCCAGACAGTCAGGCCCCAGCACGCGGTGTTATTCCAGCTAAAATGCAAGTTTTGGCATTTCCCCTTCCTGAACTTCATGGTATGTCTCTCAACCAGTCTGAGCGACTACGAAACGAGCTCTGTGTGTCTGGTCTCGTTGGTATGAAGATTTTTGGGAAGGACTGTGAATATGACATTACTGTTTACATTTGTGGTACATCGTGTTTTGATTACCTGAAATCTGCAGTCTAGCACAGGGGCTGAAACGATACTGTAGGTTTGTACAAGGTCTTGAAGCCTTCAGAATTCCCATTGCAAATGTTGGAAAGTCTGTGTTATGTGATACAGATAAATACTGCTATACTCTCCTAGATAGAAACATGACATGCAAAGACATCATGACCTGATTTTACAAGTCAGATTCCTTGGAGGTATCGGGAAAGGGAAATATTGAGGAAATTGAAGCCATGTCTTTCTTCCCCCTCATTAATCCTCTTGGTGCAGTGTGTGCTTCATGTACCATCATTAGGGAGCTTCTGTACAAACTTCCTTTCCCATCATTAATATCATATCTACCTTGAGAGGTATCAGTGATTTCTGCACACTTCATGACTTTTGGAGTCTTCTGCCTTTGAATTTTATCTCCAGATTTGCTGAACACTTAAATCTTCAAATGAAATGGATTGAACCTGTTAGGTATTCATTACCTCTGGAGATGACACTCCATGTTTCTCAGCAGGAACAACCAGAAGTAGAGAAAATTTTGAGTGTAACTGACTTTGATCAAAGTTATATGACAAGACAAGGAAGAAGCTTGTAACAGAATCCAGTAATATTGGTGCCTAGTCATTTAACATAAATCAAGAGCTTACATGAAAAAAATTCTGGGCTCTGCTGACTTTCAGAAATAAAATACAAAACGGAAAATGAGTACAAAGGAAATTATAAATGTATATTCCTCAGAGATAAACAGGGAGTTTTCAAAATGCTTTTGAAAGTAGTCTGTCACAAGGGGTACTTAATTTTTTTTTGATTGTTTGTTTAGCCCAGATGTTTGTAGAGGATTTACTTAAATAAGTAACATTATCAATAGACAAGCTCTAACTATTAAATGGTGCTTATCAAGAAATCATCAATAAAGCTTTTAAAGAATTGTTGGATAATGTAATGTAGCCACATTGTTCACTCTCATTTTTTTTTTAATGTTCAAGACTATTCTAATTTAACCATCGATTAAAAGTGATTTGCCTTTTTATGAAAGACAGACTGTATCAAACAAAATCTGCTGGAGTATTTACACTCATATGTAAATATGGAATGAAATGCCATAGGTGTTTTGCACTTCATAATTCAATGTTGTTTGATCTTTAACTTTATGTATGGTAGCAGTGAAGTTGTACATGGCTTATAACTTTTAGAAATGGAGCTGGATTTGTTTACTGAGGTAAGATTTTTGAGGTTTGGAATGTGTGTGATGAGGAAATCTCTTTTAAAAGCTCCTGCCAAATGATTTTTTTGTGAAAGGACAATTTGCAGAATGCATGTTGACTGATGTCTTTCTGCTGTCATGAGTCTTGGATGCTGACTCAGTGTACTGCAAAACATTTAATGAAGGAAGGCCCTATGCCATACCTGTGTATTACCTGGTTGGTCACTGGCTTTTTTACATGACTCTGACAGTCGCTCTGGAGGGGCGAATAAATATCCCTTGTAAGCCAGATTTGTTACCTTTTCAGAACCATATGAGACTCAAAATTGAGAAGGTTAGGTCCAGATTTCTAGAATTCCTTGTAGGACTAAATTCACTGTTTGTGTTACCACTTTCTTCTTCATATCCTTCCTCAGAAAAGGTTTTAGGTAGAAACCCTAACCCTGTTCCCTATGAAAAGTTAAGCTTAGTATTAAAGACTTGTAATAGTGCTCAGAGTGTACTCAGTGGTGCAGTTTGGAGTGAAAACCTGTAGAGTCACAATACCAGTGTTAACTGCCTAATAATAATTTTCCTGAATGTTTTTCTATGTGTTTTTAGAGGCAATTTCTCTGGCAGACTCCTGGCACAGCAGTGTGGTTGCTCCCTGGCACAAGCATGGTTGCTCGCCGGCCAGCGGGTGGAAGAGCTGGAACTATGTCTCCTGATATAATTTTTGGTTAATGGAGAAGATTTCCCAAGGGTTTGAACTAGAAGTAGTGCAGTGCAACTTGGGAGTGAATAACTAAACACACAAAGCAGATACATTCGTAACTGAGATTTAAAGATAGGATATCTCAATAATTTTGCAGGAATGCCTAATTTTAGAATGGCCACCACGATTGCTACAACAACTGGGTTAGTGAAAACCTAAGTGACACAGCAGGAGAAAAGCCAAACTACAGTACAAAGATCAGCCAAGAGAAAATGTTCACAGGAAAAGTTGTCTATAAAAATGCTTTTGAAGAGCTCTGGAGGGTTTTTATTAGTAAAAAATGGCAAAGTGCCAGAGAGACCAAATAGAACATGGAGGACTTGCAGAGACAGCAGGACAATGCATGGCAATGCCAGAAGAAGGGATTGCAGAAGAAGAACTGTCAGAGCAGATAATATCAGGTTGATAGTTCTAACAAGGTGGAGAGGTCTGTAACCTCAGAGATGCAACCTCAGGAGAACATTTGTGAGCATGCTTGGACTATGAATCTGGAGATCTGCAATGCTGCTATTAAGTGTTAAATTAATTCAGAAATAAAGGTGACTGATTTCTAAAGAAACTTTTGAGCAGTTGTGAAGTAGCTATAAGATGGAGCAGACTGGCATTGTCATTAGTAACCCTGAGGGACTAACATTTTTAAGCAATTATGTAAAACAATGGATAATCAGGATCAGTTCCAAAGCCTTGCAAGATACATAGAAAAAGGCTTGGCTGTTATTTCCTATTTTTTTTTTTTTTACCCCAAACGATAAATTTTATTTAAAAAAATATTTTCTTTGTGCTGTAAAACTTTTTTTTTACGTAAAATCTCCATGGGCACTTTATGTGTACCTAGGGACATGTAGAATACTCCCGAGCCTTAGAAATCCATCAGCTTTCCATTAGAGTGTATGCTTGCTTGCTGTTGAGGTTAAGCTGGCAAGTTATTTTATTGTAGGTCTCTGTACTATAGTGTCTATGGACCAAGTTTGAAGTTGAATTCCCCTCTTAATAGTCTCTGTCATCCATCATACATAAAAATGTATCATAAATATCATATTAGGCTGAGTCAGTTGGGGTCGTTTAGCCTGGAGAAGAGAAGGCTCCAGTAGCAGCCTTACAGTACTTAAAGGGGGCCTACTGGAAAGATGGGGACAGATGTTTTAGCAGGGCCTGTAATGATAGGACTAGGAGTGATGGTTTTAAAGTAAAGGAGGGTAGACTCAGACTAGATATAAGGAAAACATTTTTTATGATGAGAGTAGTGAAAAAATGGAACAGGTTTCCCAGAGAGGTGGTTCCTGCCCCAGTTCCTGGAAACATTTAAGGTGGATTGGGTTTTGAGCAAGCTGGTCTAGTGAAAAGTGTCCCTGCAGGAGATGGCCTTTAAAATTCTCTTCCAACACAATCTATTATATGATTCTAGGATACTACATTTACTTTAAAAAGTTGAGTATTTTTAATTATATTTTGATAATACTAGATTTCATATCTGCTAACTGCACTTCCCTGCAGTTTTCAGGAAACCAGTGTTGTCAGTGCGGAATAGGTTTGCCTTGATAATCCATGACGCTTTCCTCTGTATTTACTCTTCCTCTTTTTGTATTAATAAGATCTTTATTTAACTAAGTTTAGATCTGTGGAGAAATTAAGAGTGTCAATATTTGCAATGACCTTGAGTATGACTAATATCCCTGTTTTACAGGAGGGACTCTGTTTTGCACCTGAAATGGTGAATTAGAATTTTTATGTTTAAAAATACAGACCACAGGGAGTTATACAAATACTGAGGAAAATAGATAATTGCAAGATCAACCATATGGTTCTGTTTATACCAATCTGGCAAATTGGGCATATTTCAAGGTTAGATTCTCCACTCTTTCTACTGCAAGTATGTATCTAAACTTGTAACTGTTTAGATTTCACCACACTGTAGTGTGCCACAGAACAGAGCAGAGGGTTAAAACAGAGGCCAAATCATAGAATCATACAATGGCCTAGGTTTGAAGGGACCTTAAAGATCATGTAATCCAACCCCACTGCCATGAATAGGGACACCTTCCACTGGACCAGATTGTGCAGGGCTCCATCCAACCGGTCCCTGAACACTTCCAGGGATATGGCATCCCCAACTTCTCTGGGCAATTTGTTTCAGTACTTCACGAATCTCACAGTAAAGCATTTCTTCTCAATATCTAATCTAAACTTACTCTCAGTTTAAAGCCATTTCCGCCTTGTGCTATCACTAAAGGTCCTTGTAAAAAATTCTTTTCCGGCTTTACAGTATGCCCCCTTTAGGTTCTGGAAGGCTGCTATAAGGTCTCACCAGAGCCTTGTCTTTTCCAGACTGAACAATGCTAATTATCTTAGTCTCTCCTTATAGGAGAGGTGTTCTGTCCCTCTGATAATCTTCGTGGTCCTCCTCTGGACTCTTTCCAATAGGTCTATGCCCTTCCTGTGCTGGGGACCCCAGAGCTGGATGAAGTACTCCAGGCTGGAGAACATGACATCAATTCATCCTTTTTTTGGGTAATATCTGTCTCTCAGGAAAATGAACACTGAAGAAGATAATTTTGCTTTTAGATGGGAGGGTCCCACTGCATTAAAAGACTCTCCTGTGGATGTATTATGAAGTGAAATACAGCAATTGCTACAGTGCTAGGGAAAGCCAAACAATTAAATACTTACATCTCTCAATGAAAATTGTACTGTCCGTGAGAGTGATCACTGAAGTGTGTTAAAAAGGAGTTGTTGTAGCACATATAAAAAAATAAGTGCAAATGTTAGTCATCTTTCAACATTGTGCTATGGGATTACAGTAGATGGGAATGGTTGAAGTCAATGCATATTACGAAAATGGAGTATATGGCATAAAATGTAATTGCAGAAATTGCTGTGAATTGGAGGGTTTGTTTACATTGACTGTATTGAGAAGATGAGCTCTATTTAAATTTTCATCAGTGCAGCAACAAGAGCAAAATTACAATTGAGTGGGAAAAGGGAATGCCAGAGGAACGGATCTATTTGCTCTAATACCTCAGCCAAACAATACTTTCTTTACTAAAGTCTAATTATCAGTGTCAAGAGCAGAACTAAAATTGAGTAATTTTTAGAGATTGCTGGGGAAATATCTCAGCTAGTAAAAAATTTGTCAGAGTTGATGGGGCTAGAAAAGGAGAAAACCTGCTTAAACTTTTAGAGTTTAAATTGAACTTTTATATTTTGCTAATAAGGTTCCCATCAGTGTATCTTTACCAATAAACTAGAAATTTGATGTGGAATGGAGTATAGAAAACACCCATAGAAGTCCAAAACTGTAGTTTAGAGAGGTTTGTGAGAGAAAAAAAATGAAGTGTTTTAAAAGTAAAGCAAGAAGCAGGACCTGGGAAACTACAGGGCTGTCAGTCTCACTTCAGTGTCTGGTAAAGTTCTTTTTTGGGAAGTATTGAGAAACACCTGAAAGACAATGCAGTCATTGGTCACAGCCAGCACGGCTTCATGAGAGGAAAGTCCTGCTTATCAAACCTGATTTCCTTCTATGGCAGGGTAAACCCACCTAGCTGATCAAAGGAAGCCAGTTCATGTAACAGTTCTGGATTTCAGTAAAGCTTTCCATACTGTCTCTTACAGGATCCTTCTGGACAAAATGTCCAGCCCACAGCTGGATAAACACACCATGTGGTGGGTGAGCAATTGGCTCATGGGTTGAGCACAGAGGGTAATAGTGAATGGGGTGACATCAGAGTGGTGACCTGTCACTAGTGGGGTTCCACAGGACTCCATCTTAGGCCCTGTGTTCTTCAACATCCTCATAAATGGCTTGGACATGGTTCTGGAAGGGATACTAAGCAAGTCTGCAGATGACCCAAAACTGGGAGGAGCTGCTGAGGGTTAGACTCAATCTTTGTGGGTTTCTTCCAACTCAGAATACTCTGTAATTCTGTGATTCATTAATACCACTATTTTTTCTTGTACTTCACTTATTTTGGTGTTCTGTCATTTAATGAAATTTAAATCAGCAATTTTTATGATTTATTTTTTTATTTTTGCTTGAATAATTACACTGTGAATTGGTTTTCAACATTTATAAGGCATCTTTTTTTATTACAAGAGGAAAGAAAGCTACAGTCCTTTCTCTGTTTACTTTGTAGTCCCTTCGCAGTACTGGAATGGCAAATGTGGAGTCAATCAGTGCAAATGATAATCAAGCCTCATGTCTGAAAAGCAATGAGCATCTGAAGAAATAGTTTTGAGGGGGAGAGTTTGTAATTAACCTTTCTAATATCATCCTCAAAGGTACTGGGGATTCTTCGTTCTCCTCAGCTTCAAAGAGAATTCAGAGTTCAGTATTTTCTGGTAGACTTAGGGGTGCAGAAATGAGAGCCAGATGATAATGAGCTGACAGGATGACAAATAGTTGTGAAAGGCAACACTAAGAAAGCATTTTTTTGTCAATTTTTAGTATGTTATGGGTTGTGCAGTGACAAAAAATGGCATAAGATGGCAGTAAGAGATTGCAAAATATAGTGGTTTGGAGTGGCACATTCCAGTGAATCAACCCACTGGCTTGCAATAAGGATGATTGTATAACAAGTGACAAACAGGGGCTGCTGAGCTCCATCAAGATGTTGGTTTCTAACCTTTTTTTTTTTTTTTTTTTTTTTTTTTTTTTTTTTTCATTTTTCTTTTCCTCAGAGGAAAATCTCCAGTACATTTGACATTTATACTTTCTTATCTGAGTGTGGGAAAATTGAACAGTTTTCCATACTACATTGCCATCTGTGTGGAAGCACTTGAAATTCACTGCTCATATTTTTTATCGGTGCTGTATGAGAATCCCTCCAAACTTAGTATCATATTAAATATGGTATCATGTACTGATGGGAACAAAGTAGATTGAAACAGCCACATCTGTAATGCACATGCAGCTTCACAGCCTTCCTCATGAAGCAATGTAAACAAGAGGCTTTTAAGTTTATCTGCTGCTAAACTCCAGTGTGGAGAACAGGTTACTGTGGGCCCAGACCTGTGTTGGCAGCTCTAGTCAAACCCTAGGAGGGTAGAAATGGTGAGCCCTGGGGAAAGTTTGGTTAGGTGCTCTTATGACACCAAGGCTCTGGAGTCTTCTCATAACCTTCCAGTCCAGGGTTATGACCTGCAGACACACAACTGCCTTCCCTTGGCCAGAGAAATGAGTTTTGAATATGTAAGAAACTACTGCTTGTGATAAATATATGATAAAGAGACAGGGGGAAAAGAGAGGGCTATATTTCTGGAGACTAATTCCTGTTAGATTTCTCCAATTTATGAATTGTTAAAAAAGAGATTGTATGGGTTATTTGCAAAATATAGGTGTGTAATTTCTCAGTGCTAATGATCTCATTAGATCTGTGTTGGAATTTTCAGTAACAACTTTACATTAGTATATAAAGCTATATTCTGTAGCCCCAGTGTATAATTTAAATTCCTCTCAAATAAAAAGGTTCACATTTTCTGAATCCTTTGGAGTGGAAATGGTGATAACATTTTTAGCTAGTGCTTTTCATCCTTAGATCTGAAAATTACTTATAAATGCACATATCACTTACCAGAAAGGGCTTTATGTGATCAAACAAAGTAAAATTAACATAAAGCAACAATGAGCAATAAACACTTTCTAAAGTGGCTGGCAATGTATTGCCTGAGCTCTGTTTAAGCAGGGAAAAGCACCCGTGGAAAAAAAGTTTTGTATTTGTCTAAGTTCACGATGAATTTTCACTCAGCAAAATTATTCTTTTCAACATCTGTGTTAATGTAATCGCTAGGGACTTATGTGTTTATGTGTGATTCTTTTCTGATATCTAAGGCAGAGGTCAAGGCACAAAATTGTCATTTAGAAAGATGATGTGGATTTGCTGTGCTCCCTGAAGGCCTTGGTCATGCTACAGCCATAGCAAGTGTCATCCTGGTATCCCGTGGAAAGTCTAGGAACAATCCACAGACAAAGTGTAAGCATGATTTATACTAGCATTGCACTGATCAAAAGGAGGGCTTCAGTTCCTAGATGCTTAGTATTACAGTCAAAAATATTACCATTATTAGGCTGTATGATCCATTATTTAAAAGTCCCTTTAAAATTTTTTCTGACGGGATCTGAAGCTGACCAGAGCTCTGGAATGGATTTTCTGAAGATTTTTTGCTATAGTGAGCCAAAAGGACTTTTAAACTGAAGAAGACAGGTGTGTTGTGTTTTTTTTGTTTTTTTTTTTTTTTTTAAATAATTCTTTTTAAAATGAAATAGAGTGACTAGGTGAAAGAGAGCAGAAAAAAATCTGAACCCATACATCATAGGGTGGGTGTCACAGCTATTTGATTAGATTTAAAACATAAATGTTCATTAAAGGAGAACTAGTAGGAAAAATTAAGTCCATTTTGAGATTGAAATAATCCATTTACTCCACCTTTCTGAGAAAGACAGAGTAGCCTTAAAAGTAACTTAGGTCTTTCTTTCATTTTGCTTCGGTTTTTGTTTGGTGTTAAATTTCTCGTTGGTCTAAGATAACTGGATATTTTGGTATTTTACATTATAATAATAAATGCATAATAATGAAATTACAATATTGGTACATTTTGCTGTGTCTTTAACCTGTTAATTCTAATGAAAAAGTGATAAAGATCCCTCGGTTTTCATACAATCATGTAAAGAACATCAAATTTTGGTTTAATGAAATTCACACTGTGTTTTACTCACATGGGTTCATACAGGTAGATGGATAGGAGTCTTATGTATTGGTAAGTATACTTGAACTGAAAGTGTGAATTGTTTCCTTTCAATCTGCTTAGAAATTATTTTAAATTGTGGATAGGTTTTCTGCACAAAATTGTTGTTATTTTTAATATGGTAAGTTTTGCAAATTCAAGTGCAATGCTGCTTTTTATTTGTGTTCCTAGCCTTTTGCAAAGTTGGAAGCTCTCAGGTAGACTTCCATACTCTTGTCAGGATAGGGTAAAAAAAATCACTTAAATTAGTCAGATGATTTCATCTCAATGACAAACATGAACACACTTTAACATCAACATTTTAATGTATTGCCTAAATCTAATAAACTTCTGATGAACTCCAGAATAGGAGGCATTCTAGAATTCAGGCTGAAGGTCCATTTTTTTATCATGACTGTTACAGAAAGACTCTTGCAATACAGGTTTCAGAGAGAGTCTTGAACATCTCTTTGGCTTTTCTACTAACCAGAAGTGAATGACAATCATATGGAACAATTTCAATGCAGTTTATTAAGTTTTAAATGACAGCACAAGATATGAGGTCAAAAAACTGCTAACCCTCTGGACTGGAGTGAGATAATCAATACATTGGCTCTGTCTTAAAGATTCAAGGGAGAACTTTTCCTGCAGAGATTGGACTAAACCATTTTTCTCTTCTGTAATAATCTTCATGAGTGCCTTTGCCCTCATACTGCTTTTCTGTTAAGGTCTGACCCAAAGATCATTCACAGGAGAGAGGGTCTTACAGTGGGCTTTGGTTTGGGTCAGTGAGTGAGGTCAGGTCAGGCATCATGAAGCTTGGCAATAAAGGGAACCAGGTCACAAAGACCACACAGGTAAAGAAAACCCACAAGTGACATTTCTGGGGGGAGTGAAAAATGACACTAGGGCAGAATTCATCTTGACAAAGTCAGACATCTAAAAGTTACTTGTCATATTTCCTTCATAGCCATAGGATAAGAAAGAGATGAGATAGTGATTCACTGAACTTGTCTTAGACATCTACTAGAGGTTGAGATGAACTGCCTTTTGGAGATTCCTTTTTCTCTCCTTTGACTATGAAGGAGCCCAGGGGACTAGCTGACATTCAGGGAGCTGACTTTTAGGTTATAAAGTTAGAAAATCCCTCTCAAAGGAATCTGTGGGAGTAGTTCTCTTTTGCTCTCTCCCCTTTCCTCCTCCTAGCCATTAAGACAGTATTGCGGGTAGGTCTGCTGGCTTGAAAATGCACCCTTCTGGTCCTCTGGTATGTCTGGAGACTATGCTTTCTTTTAGAAAATCTAAGCTACGAAACAGATATCTAATTGTTTGAGCTGAAATAAGTTCCCTTTTCTCTGAAAAAAACATGATTTTTCTGATTCAGGAGTAATAATTTTGGTTGAATAAACTTCTTAGATTACTTACAGTGAGAATATAGCTCAAGGTTCAACTATACCTCTATTTTCCTCCTGAATAGGATAACTATCCCCGAGTATTCCTTCCACCTCTTCTAACAATAAGCTAGCAGGAATTCAAAAAAGATTGTTCTATATCCCAGGTGCTGTTCCTAATACTGGACTACAAGGCAGTGTCCAGAGGTAACAGCGTTCTTGTTGAAGTTAAAAGCTGACAAAGTTGACTTGTATTTAGTGTGTATGTTTAGAAATTTTGCCCAACATTTATTCAGGACAATACATACAGAAATCATTTCATCTATTTCCTTGTATCACTATACAGAGCAGAGTATAGTTTTGTCCTTTATGGAGAAGAAAAGCACTTTAAAGCAAAAGATACCCTCTGTTTAAAGCCACAGAGGAGAAAAACTGGAGCCTAATTTCTTAGACCTAGTTTCTGGTACCTAATTTCTTTGGCTACTGTGTTGGTTTATTTTTTTCACATTTTCAAAGAAGTTTTTTTACTAGCAGCTTGATTCTTAAAGGTATTTGGTTTCTAAAAATAGGTGTTACTCCATAGTGGAGTTTTCCATCATATTGCCTTTTTAAGGACCAAAATATTTGGTCATTGATAGTCAATGACATTTAATTTTCTAAATTTAATTAAAAATATATTTGAGCTATTAAGGTAGTTAATCTTTAGATTATTTTGAAAATTTAGACTTGCATATTGAATCCATTTCTGATTTGTACTCAATTTTGAAATAAAATTATTTGATTAGAAATACTACTATTTTTAGTGGACCACAGCTCTTAATTCAAGTGCTATATTTTGATTCGTTGCAAACAAAAATCTCTAAGATACACATGAGCTGGTTTGGAAATAACCCTCACTTGAGATACAGACATGTGCAGTACTGAACCTAATATGATCTCTCAACAAAATGTGAAACCAAAATATATAAAATAATAAAATAAACCACTCTGTATTGTAAAATATTTTAAAATATTATTATAATTAATTAAAATACTCCTTAGTAGAAACATTTACTAAACAGAATTCTAAGCACTTGTGGGAATGCTTCAGTGTTAAAATATATGAAGGTGAATTTTTCTTTCTCTCTTCCATTGTCTTAAGAAAATGCCTAGATTTCTGGTCTTCAGAAATATTTTGACTAGTACTCATCAAAACAGTCTTTTAATATTCATTCTGAATCCCTGCACTAATTCCTCCAAAGCTTTAGGATTAGCTTGAGTAATAAACTAGGTTCTGAATAAACTTAATGTTGTTCTTCATTGCTTATAAACATATCTGTGTACTACAATTAATCAGCCAAAAGCAAGAAAGCCAGAGGAAAATTAAAAACCTGTTTCATGTTTTATCAAGAAAAAACAGTATTTTGCCTTCTCTCTGTAGCCTCAGGTAGAGGCCTGAAAAAGTGGTAACAACTCTCCCCGGTGAGCATGCTCCTCCCTGTAATCCATGCAGTTTGTGAGACTGAGATGTACAAAGGAAAGAAGAGCACATTTCACAAATTTAACTTTGAAAATTACATACACATTTTCCTCTTTAGGTTTGAAACAGAAGCTAGAAATATTTTTATGTAAAACAGTTATATCCATTCCCACGTAGATTTGCCACACTTTACCTCTGGCACAGCTAGGGCCTGTGGTCCATGTTGTGCTCAAAAAAGGATTTAAAGAGTTTGCAAGAGAATGACTGTGTTTGCTTGTCTTTGTGTCTGTCTTTTGGTGGATTTGGATCACAAATATAAACATGTGATTCAAGCATAAAACTGGCACATATCCCCTGCCCAGAGAAAACTGCAGTTGAATAGTTTATTAATAATGTGAACACACAAAGTAAAATTGATTCCAGATGGTTTTTCCAACTCCAGTAACTCAGCAAACATGTTAGATAAAGTGTGCTGTTCATCAGTCTCGATATATAAATGAAGATATTAAACAGGAATATACATGTACAAAACCCCCATTATACTTGTAATTTTGATCTGTTTAGAATTTTAGGCCCTCTTTTATGCTGAGCCATTATTTTAATGCAGATATGATGTCCTGGTGAGAGGGGTATTAGGCTGACTCGGCTGTCTTGGTTTTGGATTTCACACTGATAGAAACAAGCCTGGTTCATAAGGTTTTGGAGAAAAAGTCACAAAACAAGGTATCTAAATATTAAAGTTATAAACTCCACAAAACACAACATTTTTCTTGATGTTTACAGAAGATGGGAGTGAGTTTGATGGGCACAATTTGCATGAGCAGACATTGTCACCCAAATATTGAATGGGGGTTCATGCGTTTTTGTATCCTTAGTCAAATGCTTGATATAACTCCAAAATTGCTTCCCAGATGAAAGATTTCAGCATAAATGACTGCTTTACTTCCGGAAGGTGAAAGGAGCTGTGTTCCCTTCTGCTAGGAACACATTCAGGCCTTTGAAGTGCAATTCTCATATTCTGAAGGCATAACAGGGAAAATGTCCCTTTTTTTTTTTGGTAATGTATATTTTACATTTAGACTTTAGGTTGAGGAATGCTTCTCTGTAGGCATTTCTTGATGTCAGTGTAGGTTCCCAATTTCAGCTATTCCTTTGCTGTGCCCTGGGTTTAAAAAACTCATGTTATATTAAGTTTCCAGGAGCAAAAGAAAGTTCAAGTGAGGAGAACTTACTAATGGACTGTGTCATTTACGTTAAGCAATCCTGACTGATTCTATCCTTGCCTATCCAGCAGATACCTCCAGGAAGATTTCCCCAGTGTATACATTTTTTTAAGACCTCTTGTTCTGTGATATTGAGTAAGAGAGTTTGTGTTGGGCTGACAGCTTGTTCTGGGAGGACATAATTTTCTTTTTCCTTATGACTGTCTGTACTTCCCACAACACTTGAAGTCTGTGCACAGGGCACAAAGCAATCTTCTACCAGATAGCCCAGTTGAGGGGCTGCAGTTTCCTGAGCAGGATAGCTGGGATGATGCAGGAGCCAATCTTGCTGAGGAGCAGAGTATGTAGGCTGTGGTAATGCCGAAATAATCTCATTGTTCCCAGCAAATCAGCTAGGCTGAGAATTTGGGTACCCTCATGCTTCACAGTGCTGTAGGCATAGCCTCTGGGCAGGGTGGAGGAAAAGCTTGTGTCTGGTGCAGAAGGATCCTCAAAAGCATTACCCATGTTAAAGGTTATTTTTTGCCTTAATCTCCCTTAGACTGTACTGCAGTGAGCTGTCTAACATCCTGCTGTAAGAAGGGTTTATTACCACTGCTTTGTAGGACTCTCTCATCAATTTTTGCCTGTAGGCTGTCTGGAAGAGGGATCAAAATTATTTTCCCTCCCCCTGCAAATAGACCTCCAGTCCACAGACCCTTCAAATTTCTCTTCATTTAATGATGCTAAGTTAAAAAGCAAATAAATTCACATATATGGTGTGAGTCTATTGCAGGGCAGTGAGAAAATCCAAAATTTGTATGCTTATGCCTTTTTTTTTTTTTTTTTTTTTTTTTTTCAGAATGGCTGAAGGAAATTCCTATTTAAAAATCCAAAGACCAGAAAGTTGCCCACACAATAACGCATCTAAAGAAATGTTCTGTCTTAAATACGAAAGTCAATCCATTGCGAGCATGGTTGCTATGGCTTCTTTCATGGAGTTTGCACTTACTGTCTGTAAAACACATTACCTATCTATGATCTCCACACAAGGTGTCTCCAGACTCTTAGGGAAGTGATATTCAGCAATGCATGAACAGGCCAGACACCTAAATCCTGTATCATGTTTTATACTGGACCCAGTGTCAAGCACCTGCTCTGGAAATACAATTTGCAAGTTCACACTATATACTTAATATCCTTCTGAATTTAATAGGGACCCTTGGGTAACTGGGATTGGTGTTAGCAATAGACAGCCCATGGGGATACATTGAAACAGCCTTTGGAAACAGAACTATCTCACTGTCTACCCATCCTCTTGATGCTGAGGTGAGAGTGGGATTTGCATCCTAAAACTATTTCATGAGCTCAGGTGATGAGCTGTTGGATAGGAAACACGTGTGCTTATTGGGAAGTAATAAAGATGCTTTTCCTTTCAGATTTCAGGCAGGCAAAATTGAAAGTGTCCCTCTGCTGGGTCAGTAACCACTCTAAGAAAATGCTGTCTGCAGTTGTTCCATTGCAGGTAGACTACTGTTATCCAGGAGTGTAAGCTTCCAGGGATAAAGGAAAAAGGGATCTGACACTACTGGGTAGGGGTAAGAGCCACAGTTTTGAAGAAAGGTGTCACTCCTACCACTGCTCGTGCATTTTATTTGACTGCTTTCTAGTTATATATGCATGAATATTGTTGGAATATAGATTAACACCTAGGACTCTCAGACTCTTGGCTCTGTTGTGGTCTAACCCAGCCATCAATCACACAACTTCTCTCTCACTCTCCCATGCCCTTCCTGGTGTGATGGGTAGGAGAAGCAGAAAAAAGGTAAACCCCATGGATTGAGGTAAGTACTGTTTAAGAATTCAAATAAATTTAAATATAACAACAACAACAAAAACAATAGTACTGCTAATCAACACGATAATGATAACAATCATAAGAATTAAAATGTTATTGAATAGGAGAGAGAGGTAAATAAAACCCAAGAGAAACAAGTGATGCACAACAGAATTGCTTACCACCCACTGACTGCTGCCTATCCCATTCCCAAACAGCGACCTCCCCCTCCTGACTAACTCTCCCCAGTTTATATACTGGGCATGACATTCTGTAGTATGGAATATCCCTGTGGCCAGTTTGGGTCAGCTGTCTTGGCCTTGGTGCCTTCTTGCATACCTGCTCACTGGCAGAGCATAGGCAACTGAAAAAAGTCCTAGAATCATAGAATGGTTTGGGTTGGAAAGAACCTTAAAGATCATCTAGTTCCAACCCCCCCCTCCCTGGCAGGTACACCTTCCACGAGACCAGGTTGCTCAAAGCCTCATCCAACCAGAGCTTGGTAATTTTTTTTTTTTTTTTTTGCTTGAGAGTTTATTATATAAGACTTAAAGATGAACCAAAAATGAACTGGAAACATTTATTTCATTACTTAACCACAAAATTGTGTAGTTGAGCTATCAGAGGTGTTAAAAACCATATTTTTACAAAATAAACTTTAAAAGTCCTAAACATTTTAGAGTTCTAATGATGGTGGCTTAAGAGGAATCTTTCTCATTGTAAACTTTTTTGCTTCAAATTGTTTCAACTCTTCAGATACTCTTTGGTGTAAATAACTTTCTACTACGGTTTGTGACTGCAGAAGACACTGATGTGATGTTGTGTCCTGAGGCACTGGCAGTCTGTCCAAATAAAGTACTGCTTGAACGTGAGGCAGTAATTGCTACTGCTGCATTAAAAGGCTGTGAGCACAGCGTTGCTTGAAGAATTCACCACAGAAGAATTGCCAGTCAAGGGCATCACTCCAAATGCAGGAAGCTTACAATCAGCAGAAATGCCCTCAAAAATTGGAGCAATTCCAAACAGTGATGAACTGACAAGACTGGAACTCACTGTAAGGGAGAAACTGGTGGCACTGTTACTGTGGCTGTTCAGAGGAAAGTTTGGCAGCTCAAAGTTTGGTATTTGTTGTCCTCCAAATCCAAAAGAAGGCAAGGGTTGAATGACTGTGTTCTTTAATTCAGATAGCAAAGCCGCTCTAATTGATGTGTTAAAAGCCTCCAAAGCTGAGGCAGCTGATTTTTCCATTGTCCATTTGTTTGGACAGAATTTATATAGTTCTGAATGTTATTGTTTGCTCTGCAGTTCAAACACTCCAGATGGAAGTGTTCTGGAGAGAAATCTGAAAAGCCTGAGACATTCAGCTTTCTTTCACTGGTGAATAAGATGAAAGTGTCCATTGTCCTGAAGATTCCCAGATTTTCATGTCTTTCACTACACATTCAAGAAGTCTCTCCTCTTCATCTTTATAGCCATCAGCAATATTTCGGCTCTTCGTTAATGCAGAGAATCTGTTCTGCGAAAGTCCTTGACTTAGGGTAAAAACTAAGCAACAACTAAATATGTGTGTTATCAACATTATTCTCATATTCAATCTAAAACCGTAGCACTGTACCAGCTACCAAGAAGAAAATTAACTCTATCCCAGCCAAAGCCAAGACAGACTCTCAGAGGGGTGTTACTTTACCCCAGTTCTCTGGGATTTATGTCACAGTATCATTCCTGACACATAGTGCCTGAATTGATTTACAGTGACTTAACTGAGGATAAGATTCATCTGTCCTAATGTTAATTGCTTTGAAATTACTTGATGAGTAAGAAAGTGATCTAGGCTCTTCAATGGTGGACTGAGAAAAAGACAGAAAATTACTCAGCCTACTCTGAAACAGGAGATGCTGATGAATGACTGAGCAGAAAGATACCTATATCAAAAAATATTCCTTTGAGGATGGAGGAAATGGAGAAGACTTGCTTACCAAAAGTCTTGAGCTTCTGGATAGCAGAAGTGGTGGGAGACAAATGGCACCCTAGGTTTGTCATAAATCAGAGTTTGGGTTTGCTATGAATGACACTGAGAGTTCCATAATGTGATTGATTTTGAAGAGCAGATGGGATGTCAAAGGAGCAGTCCAGTTCTATGAACATAAATTTGTCCAGTCTTTCTTTGGCATGTGTGGAAATTAAATTATTACCTAAGTATGGAGGAGTTACACACCAAAATAGTCTGAACAACATGGTAAACAGTAACACTTTTGGTGTGTTTAAGGTAGCTGCAACTGAAGGCCCAGGTGGCTTTCAGAGATCTGAAAGAGCCTTCTGAAATATTATCCTTTAAGGTAAATTCAATATATAAATTTGAGGTGAAGAAAGCCATTATGTACATATTTTATGTATATTTTGCTTCTGCAGAAAGGTAGCAGAGTTTTACGCTGGGACAGGCTGTGGCCCCAAGGGAAAATCTTCTTGTAGATATGCCCTGTACAGGCAAGGACAGAGCAGGTCAACTGGTGGAGCATATTGCATATGTGCCTCGCTTGGTGGGAAATTGGAAGTTTAATTGGGTTTTCCTCCTGCTGTTTTTTAACAATACTGTAGCTGTCACTATGCAGGGAACTTTGTATATGAAAAATGTCAAAAGAAAATTAAGATGAGTGGCATCTTTGAGAGTTCTTTAGTGCTCAGGGCATAGATGACAAATCTCAAAAGACTATGGCAACAGTAGAAATAATATGTAAGAAAATAAGGCAAAAATTACTACACAATATAGGTTAGTTATATGCAAATCAGGGAGCATTAAACATTGTTACACTAATATTTTTTAAGAAAGAAAACACAGAGCTCACAAAGAATGTTAGACTGCCTGTCCCAGAGGTGACAGAAATGATTTTTAATTCCCATGTGGCACCAGCAAAAGTAATTTAGGTTTTTGTACACTCTACTCATAGTGTGTCAATGCCAACCTCAGGGGTTCTCCAGGAGACTCAACACAGTGACATGAGCACTGGTCCAGGTCCACCAGAGATTTGGGTGCTGGAGAACTGAGTGTCTCTGTGTGTAGTCCAGCTTTAAAGTTCCCACTGCCACACAGGAATCCATAACAGAGAACCTTACAGTGCCTGTCCTCTGCCCCCTAGGGACTGGATGCCTCACAGTGAATTTACAGTCAGCACTTGGAGGGGAAAGTTGTCTCAAATCCCTATGAGGAACAATGGGAAATAACATTCCATCTCACATCCTCATCCTTTCCTGAACTGATAGGCATCCAACCTGTGCCTCCAGGAAGGTGCCTCCACCTTGGGCCAGCCAGCCATGGGTGACAATTTTGCATGAAAGATGAAGTTCCTTCCTACTGGAGTTTCATCTGGCCACATTAATGGAAAAGTTGTGAAATGCATCCATATCTTCACAATTAAAAGATTGTCATAATTAAATTTCTTCTTTGACAATCTTTCCATTTTTGTAGCACACGTTACTTGGAGACATATGCTGGTTAGGTCTTTTCCATAAACTTTCTCCCCTTTTTTTTTCAGTGTTTCTGCTGAAGCTTTTAGCTGTTCTTCCATTCATGGTGTTGCCTTTGATGTCTTTGATGTCTGTTTATTCCTGGTACCATGCAGTGTCACATAATCAGATTGCAATAGTGTCACTGAACAAATCCTTCCTTCCAAGCAGCAAATATATCCCGCTGTTGGACCTGATTAAAGGTATGCTCTCTTTTGAAGGACCCATATTTCCAGTGTCATGTTTGGGCGGCTAATCCCATAAGGTATATTCCAGGAGTGATGAAAATAGCCCCAGATAATTTATTTTTTTCTGAAGTGCCAACACCCTTTTATATAAAAAATAAATTTTTAAAGTCCAATGTGAAAATAAAGGAAGAGGTACTAAAGACAATAGTAGAGTTCACAATTTTTTAATTTTTTTATTGTTTTACTCTTTTGTCTTTATGTTTTTAACTAACTAATGTGATTTTTTTCTTATTTAATATTTAAATAGCTGCTATTTGTCTTTTGATAACTTCATGTCTTTAACTTATCCAGGGTATAACTTACTGGTATGATGGTGGGTACCATGAGCAGCCACAACTGTGTGTCTTGCTCCAGAGAGCTGTTAACTAATGCTGAAGAAATAACACCATGATTTCACCCCACGTTCTGCACAAACTTTGGAATGTGTTTTGCAAGTTAGCTCCAAAGCACCTATGTGCTTGGGAAGCTCTAACAAAGTTCTCTGTAGTGGATACAAACACGCAAGAGAAATGGATATCTGGATATGATATAAATTTTGTATGAAATTCGCTTCTGTGTACAAGCCTAATGAGAAGTCTAAACACCACTTCTTGTCTGATTTTATGGAGAACCTGAGCTTTGCATTTGCTAGGTGTTTGGAATTTTAAGTTTAGCTAAGTTAATACACCCACTGTGTGCTATATCACAGGAATGTTAAAATGCCAGGAATTTTCTTCTGCTGCTATCTCTCAGTGTCTGAATGTATGTTTATACTCATATGATTCAGCCATTTGACTGATTTCCTTGCTAATACTTTTTTTTTCTTTAAAAAAAACCCTATCATTGATTAAAGTTGGAATTTTCCTTCCCTCTCTACCTTGTTCTCAGATAATGAGGCTGCATTTGGCAGGTGCTGACAGCGCATGTATCCTTTTCCAAATATCCCTGTTCAAATGTAACCCAACTTTGGTTTAAGGAGACCTTTTACAAATACCTAGTTGACCTGCTATTTCTTGATATATGACCCCACAAAACAGTATACTAATTAATAGGTTTCTCTTTCCTTATTATCACTTTGCTTTCCTGTATATTTTTGTCCACTTACATATCAGCTAGAATGTCTATAAGGCAGGGACTAGTAATTTTTCTTAGGCTATGCACATCTTGAAATCTTTCTCTGTGACCGTATTTTTGTAGCTCTCAAAATAATAAGCATAATTTATAGTGCTTTTCTGTCTTCAGTGTTGAGTTATTCCATCAGATCTCAATGCGAAAAGTTGCTTCAAAGGGAAGCTGTTGGTTATGAACAGAGAAGGTTGTCAACTTGTGAAGTAGTTTGACTCCTGAAGAAAGCGTTCCTGTTTAAAAATACTTACACCCTTTTGTAGTATTTTTTGATCTTACGTTGAAGATTTTAAATTGGCTTTCGGACCTGTGTTCTGCATTTTATAGAGCTGAATTAATTGTGAGTTTTATGTTGTGTTTTTTTTTTTTCTTGAAAGATCATTCAGTTCCATTTTCTCCTTAGAAAAATGTCATATGAGACTCCTGTAAACCCAAGACAGAAAATAAAAACTTATAGTTAATAAAATGCATTTACCCATGTGTGTAAGCTGTGACTGACTAAACTGAGCTTCCCCCAGCACTGCTGTTATTATACACCATACATCTCTCACAGATATACAAGATTCAAGGGCAGTGGGGAAGAAAAGTTTTTCTATAAATGCTAGTATGCAAGACTCCTTCATCTTCTGAAGCTGTTGTGCCTGAAGTGTGAAGTAGCCATGAGAAAATTTGATAAAAGGACTGTTGTGACTCAGCTGTACACTCAGTTGCATCTCCCAGATCAACACTTGCAGTTGCAAAGGGTTTCTGTGAACAGATGTGCTACGGTTGTGGTCCAGCCCACAGAGATTTTATAGTAGGTGAAAGTAGAGAGAAGAACGAAAGGGAATGGAATCATAGAATGGCTTGGTCAGAATGGACCTTAAAGATCATCTTGTTCCAACCCTCTTGCCATGGGCAGAAACAGCTTCCACTAGACCAGGTTGCTCAGAGCCCCACTCAACCTGGCCTTGAACACTTCTGTGGATGGGGCATCCACAGATTCTTTGTGCAACCTCTGGCAATGCCTCACCACCCTCACAGTAAAGAATTTCTTCCTAACATCTAATCTAAACCTACTCTCTTTCAGTTTAAAACCTTCATCCCTTGTCCAATCACTACCCTACTGAAGCTCTACTGAAGTCTTTCTCTGTCTTTCTTATAAGTCCCCTTTAAGTACTGAAAAGCCATAGTAAGATTTCTCGGGAGCCTTTTCTCCTTCAGACTTCAGAACAATCTCAACTCTGTTAGCCTTTCCTCATAGGAGAGGTGTTCCATTGTTGACTTTTCTGTGATAGGAGATGGGCTTCTCCCACTTATCAGCTGAGGTTTGTTTTAAGTTGCTTGAGCTGTTCTTAAGGACAGGGCTGCTGGTGACAATGCTCGCTCTTACTAAAAGGAGGGTGTTCCAGTGTCACTTTGTCTTAAAAATGATAACTACTTATTTAGGTACTTACATCCTTTTTAATTCCTCGAACTTTCTTCAGACTTGATGTATCTCAATATTTTTCTGTCATCTGAAGACTTCCAGGCAATCATCTTGTGATTGTTTACTAACAACTGAAATATACTAAGTAGTATTGCCCCTCTACAGCTACCTGTAAATTCTCTACCTTTGTATTTTTTAATCAGTTTCAAATGCCAGGACATGGGATTGACATTTAAGCCATCATTAATTAGTTTGCTTAACAGCTCTAAGAAGAATATAATGAAAATCCAAATAAATTATACCTTACCAGCCTACTTTATTCGTGGTATGTTAGTAGAGACATAATCGTCTTATGCAAAATCTCTTTGTCTCTATTAACTTCCCTCAGAAATACACAAATAGTAGAAGCCAGACCTTACATATCACTTGACTAATTTCATTGAAGCAGTGCTAATTTGCATTAATTGATGACTTGACCAGTCACATGCAAATCTAAGAACCTCATCAAGCAATCCTTTCTTGTGCAATTAGTCCTTAGCTGTGTGAGTAGCCCCATTTAGGTTAGCAGTGATATAGGATCTGATTTTGGCAGCTGGGTCTTTTGTGCTGACAGGAGCCACAAACAAGTACCCAAATCTGGAGCATCATTTGCTTATCTGAGACATCCCAGTACATGGTGTTGCTTCCCTAGTGCTGGTCAATGTGGTAGCTCTATGAACTCTCAGAATTTTCCAGGTTCGGTTGTTGTCTGCCCATGCAGCAGAGGGATGAGATACTGAGAATGGGGGCCCTTTTCCCCACCTTCAGCTTTTCTCCTCTAGGTTTATTTCATCCAATGTTCCTCATAAACAAAATCAGATTCCTCTTCCCAAATGTCAGCAGTTGGGTAGCAGAAGTACCCTTTCAGTACCCTCTCAGTATTGAAGTGATTTACAGAAAAGTTCTTACTCAACTGGCATCCCTGTGGGGGAGAAGACAGATTTAGCCCAGTAACCAATCTCAGTAATTATGATGGCATCTTCTCTGATCTCCCTCCCCACTTAAGTTATATTATTTTCTTTGAGGAAGGGGAAAAGATAAAGTTACAGTTGATGTTATTTCATGTTTAGGTGGAGTTCCAGTGACTTTAATCATTAGGATATGTAGGGTAGGTTATGAAGAGTATTCTGTATTTTTGAGCTAATGAAGTAAAGTTCAGCTTTTGATTCCCACCTGGATCATTCTCTGGCTTAGTTCCCATTAGCTGCCTTGTTTTCAATGGAGCATAACCACAACAATGCTGTGTTGCTCCATCCTTTGTTTCATATGTGCATTGATTTAGACATAGCATGACTGCAGCACCTTTGTGCCTCTCCATCCTTCGTTTCAGGTCTCTTTTAGAGCAATACACCAAGCTTCCTCAGTGTTCCTACTCCTAAGGTGTGCAGACAGTTTGCTCCTGGTGTGCAATAACCAATGCATACACTCATTGCTGAACTTTCTTTTTCAGTATCCCCACACGTATATATATATGAGTATATATTTGTGCATTTATATACACTTTCCCCCCAACTCATTGTCAGATACTTGGGGCTGAACAGGGCAAGAGATGAGCAGAACAATAACTCTGAGTCATTGATGCCTGGGTGGTGAGTGAGCTGGTTAATCAGCTTGGTGGTTGTGTGCCTGGAGCATCAGAGGCAAGGAGCAGCCAGGCAGCTGAGGATGAGCACAACCCCACGTGGATTTCCTGAGGCGGCCCAATTAAAAATGCTTCGTATTATACAACACTATATAAAATAAAAATATCCCAGTAGGCCTGTTTAAGGTCAGAAGTTTCTCAACAGATGATCATAAATATGCCTGAAAGGATCACCATCTTATTTTTTAAAAGGCCTGGATAAAACTGCCATTAGAGTCAATAGGTCTAGTCATAATGCTGCTAGAAACTATTACAAGTAAATAGAAGCAATTGCTGGTGACAAATATTTGGGGATGCTGAATTGTGAACTGAAATCATTTGTCAGCTTCATCATCAAAGCAATTGTCAATGTTGATATCTTGTGAAACAAAAAGTGTCACTGGAGAGAGATAATGCTGTTTCTTTTTTGTAAGTGAGCATTAAAATGCTGGTGGCAAATTCAACCAAAATATTTGGTGTGGTTTTAAAAGGATGGTTTAGTGCTTTCATTCCCTTCTACTGGCTCACTGTACAAATGGCAGCTTAAACACTTTCACAACTGCAGATGAGCAGAGGGCATATTCCCTGGAGTTTCTCAGGCTGGAAAAATCACAGCATGTGGCAGTATAAATATGACATGGAACATTTGCTGTTTGTACAGAGACCTGTGATAAACCCAGAGCAGAAACATAAATCTTCCTTCTTCAAGACTATGCCTAAATAAAATAGTCTAGTCTTCTAATTTAAATACAGTGGGTTTTTTTTGGGAGGGAACATCTAATTTACAGAAGAGTAAAAGTACTAGCTGTTCTGAATTTTTTCTTTATGCTGTTATCTTTCATCATAGACATGGTTAGATCTTCTGGGATAGAGTATTTCTTATACTTAGGCACAAGATGCTATAAAACATGAGGCTGTATAGCTAATTATGTGTGGGCAAATAAGGTCTCTTTTTTCACTGCTCGGTATTAAAAAATCAAAATCCATTAAAACATGAGACAGAAAACTTGATCAAGTTCATAGGTACTGAAAAAACCTCATATATATATATATATGAGTACTTTTTTACCAGTAATAAAAATGAGAGATATGAACTAGAGCAAGTGATTTTGAATGAAGATACTGACATCTCAAGTTCAGCATGAGAGAACTACAGTGAGCCCAAGGAACTAAGCTTAAAATTAATTCTTTTCCTTTGACATTCACTGGGCAAGATGCCCTACCATAAAACCTTCCTTTATAGGAGGCAAGTCTGAGGAACTGTCACTATGAAATGACACCAGAACAGTTTTAAAAAAGCCAGTGGAAAGAGGAGAGTCAAACTGATGACATCAGGCGGTATAACATGAGTATGTACCAGTTGAACCTAGGGCTGAATTTGCTGAACAATTAGTTGTACCTTCCAACCTACTGTTTAAAATATTTTTTTTCTTTTGCATGGATAGGAAGTCACAAATATAACACCGTTTTTTATCAAAGGGTTACGGAGCGAATTCAGAGACCCACAAAATAGTACCTCTGACTTCTGTTTTGAACAAATCAGGAGAAGATGTAAAAAACAACAGAAAAGAGTAGAGAGGTGAAATATAACACAAGGGAGAAGAGTCAAAGGAGATTTCATAGGCTGAAGTCATTCCTCACAGATCTATTCTAGTTCTTTAAAGATTATGAGTAAGGGTGATGCAATTAATAACAAATTTAAAAAAAAAACAACCCAACTTTAAACAATACTTTTAACCAAAGACTCTTGATGAGATTAAGATCTTATGGATTAATAATTGGTTACATGAAAGAAGCCACACGTAAATGATCTCTGTTTCACAATAAAGAGGAGTGTGCACAGCTCCAGCCTCTGTGCTGTTTATTGTATTTATAAATGATCTGAGAAAGGTGTGAGTGATGTGGTGACAACTGCTACTTGATCAGACAAGACTTTCCAGAATAACCAAAACTCAGACCAACTGCAAAGAGCATGAGAGGGATTTCTTGATATTAATTGACTGTAAAATAGAAATGGTAGATGAAGTCTGGGGCCTAGATATTTTAAGTAATAGGAAACCCAGTTTCAAATATATGTATGAAATTATAATTGCCCTGTTAGCTATAAAAATTTGTAGTTATTATACATAGTTTCCTGAAAACAAAAAGTTATAATGACTATTGATAACTGAAAGGCAAATGGAATGTCAGAAGTTATAAGGAAAGGAACAGAGGATGAAAAATATCTTTGTCACTGTTACATATATGGGGTGTTGAATAAGGAACTAATTTTTGATCCTTTTGTCCCAAAATGATATTGTAGAACTGGAAAAGACACAGAGAAGGACAATAAGGTTCACCAGAAATTTGAAATGGCTTCTGTACACAGATAGACTAAATGAGTTACAGCTTTTGGCCTGAGAAAGAAACTACTGAGATACTTGTGGTGCAGTTCGGTTGAGGATGACCATTCCCTGTCTCTCACAGCCTGTGCAGTATGAACAGTGCAATGGTGCTATTAGACATCTGGCTTAAAACAAACAAGAGGAAGTACTTCTCCACACAGCCTATAATACAACTCAGGAACTCACTGATGTATGATGTGTCAGATGTAAAAGCAGAAATGCAAATTGGATAGATTTGGAGAAGCAAGGCCATTGAGAACAAGCTCTGGAACAGAGCAGGCTCAAACACCTGCTTGCTGGGAAGATAGACAGTGGTCAGCAGGGCTCTCTGTGTGCCATGTTTCCTGGCAGGAGCATCTGCTGATAGCCACAGCCAGAGACTGGTCACAGGAATGAATAAAATAGGCCTTTAGTTTGACTGAAGTGTTTTAAGGTATTTATGCTTATATCCATTCTGTTGGATACATGGAGTAAATGCTGTTCTCCACTGCTGATTGCGTGACTAAAGGTTGGTCTGTGTCAGAGGACTCAGGTGGCTGCTGTGACTCAGACCTTCTGCCAGCAGGATGTTGTGGCTCTACTGAGCTGCTGATCAGCCCTGCTTTCAGGCTTCCCCAGCACTTGTGCTCTGTCCCTCTCTTGGACTTTCTTTTTTGCCTCCCAAGGCTTGATTTTCTTTGAAGGTGGGTTTTAACTTATGCTCTTTGTAAGGAATATAAGTACGAGGTGGTGGTGCCTTGAGGAGGTACATGGGCATGATCCCAGCACATCTGCTTGTTGGTCTCATAGCAAAAGGACTTGAGTAACTCTCTGGCATGCAGAGAGCAGTACAAGTTCTGCTGTCAGGATCTTTCTCTGTCTGCTTGGTGTAGAGGAAGGAAAGATGTCCACTAATGAGGCAGGTGATTCATTATGGTATGAAACAGACTCAGTTGGACTCCTTTGTAAATGACTTCTGGCTGTGCTTCCTGTCAGACAGGTGGGAGCTCCTTATTTGTATGCATTAATGACACGTGCTTATCAAAGAGTGATAATGCAAGGAACAAACAAGTGGCATTTCCAGTATTAATATGTAAATTACATGCTAAGAAGAAATGATCAGGCACTCCCGAAATACAGCAGCGAGCACTAATTGGGTTCCTTGCCCTTCAATATGCTGTGCACTGTAGATAGCTCCTTTCCCTAAATGAGCATTTAAAGCTTTCATTTTGTCTTCTTCTTCATGCTTAAATATTCGAGATACATATTTTCCTAAGTACGTTGCAATGTTTGCATATAGTGTTTTATTGTACCTCATAGAAAGCTGACGTGACCAACGGTTTGCTTGAACAGCCTTTGGGTGCTCTGATTCCGTAGAAATGTCTGTAGGTTATCCTTAGCTTGGGAACAGCAGGTAGAGTACTAAGGTGGATTTTCTTGTAAGAAACAATGCCAAATAATCCTCTTTAGCAAACACATCTAGCCTTAGTTTAAAAACCGATTGGGTTTTTTTGTTTTGTTCCTCGTACATTTTTTTTTCTGGAAATCTGTTCCAGAACTTTGGTCTCCAGAAGGTTGGAAATCTCATTTCTTAGGAACCATTTTCTTCATATGCCAACACTGTCTGTGAATTTGGAAAGTTCTTCTCATCTGTTTTCTCCTTGAAGTATTTGCAGCACAGTTGTACCCTCTGTCTGGATGTGACATCTTTGTTTTTTTTAAGCTGAGTAAGTAATTTTGTCCCCTAATGAGAGGAATCTCCATTTCTCCAGTGTTCTAACCAGTATTCCCTGAACTTGGGACAGTCTGAGTTCCTTTCTTTAACATAAGTGTGAGCTGGGGCCTTCCTTATCAGAGGTTAATGCAATGTTGTTGCTCCTCTGCTGTCTGTATATAATAAATAGGATGACTACAAATACTATGGAGGTTATGGAAATTTGTACAAAATATCTTTCCAGATAAAACATCTCTGAGTGAAAAAATCCTGGTAGAATAGAAAAGAATATTCAAAATAAGCTACATGCAGAATATCTAGAGATGAACTGAAGGAACTTATGTAGGATGCTTCAGATTCATCCTGTTCAAGGAACTTATGCAGGCCCAGATCTTGGCCACGCAGCATAGTGCTGTTTTGGGTGGCTCATGACTGGGAATGTGCAATATTTACAATTCTTTTTCATTACTGTAGATATGCAGAAGGATTGCAATGGGGGAAGATCCCACTGACATTCTTTTTTAGCAGCTGCTTGTGTTTGATGAAGGAGTAAATTGCAAATGATTTCCCAGGTCCGGTACTCCTTTGGTTTTTCATTTACATTTACTAAGAACTGATAGATGCTGGAGAAGGAATACCTGGTGGGTGAGACTCAACAGATACTCCCCTATAGAGAGAGGGAAATTTGTATTGAAGCTTTATTTATGTTTTTAAAAGATAGTCTATTGTATCTAGCATTGGAAGAAGTATAAATTAGTTTAAGAGAGAGGATTCCTGCAAGCAAGTAGGAATGGCCTTTTACAATGGCAAGTAGCAGTCCTACATGTAAGACACCTGAAATGCTACAACAGCCTTCACTTTCTGAAAATGTAAGGTACTATTTGTTCTCATGTACAGCAGGCACAGTCGTGCTGTGTAGTAACAGCTACTCAGAGGACTAAATTGAACACACTTGGTTTAAGATAGTTTTAAAGCTGCTTAAAGTTTAGTCAATAAGCTCATCGCTTCTCAGTATACTTACGTTTACTACCTTAATTTTTTAGAGATGTCTTTTACACTGAGACACAATTTCCTTTGCTCCAAAGTCCCACTTCTGAGTGTAACAAAGAGATGCTGAAGAGGGCTGAGGAGAGTATTTTATTAATCAAGAAGCCAAAGGGAGACTTGAGGTGATCTCTCTGATGAAATTCATTCTCTTATCTGAAAGCTCTTAAATCATTCCTGGCAGAGGTGACATTATAAAAATAATTCTGAAGAACAAAAGTTCTTGCCCTTGGAATACACTTCATTGCACCAAATGGTAAGAATTTATTGCCTTTTTTTTTTTTTTTTTTTTTAATAGGGACTCTAGATGTAAGCTTCAATTTCCTTTCGATTTCTTTAATCAGTTTTTGAGAGTTGATAGATTTTTTCCCTCTCAGATGGAGAGCTTGTGAAATAACCTACACAAAGGATTGCCAGGATGGTGAGTGGTAAACCAGAGGGTTTTGTTCAGGATGCTTTGGGTTCATCCCTGTCCCAGTTTCAGGGGCTTTCAGGAACTCATCCCTGGCTTGCCATTCACCACCTCTGTGGCAAGATGTGCCTGGGAGCACTGCAATGCTCTTCCCATGTTCTTGGTTGCAGCAGAGCATTGCACATATTTTTTTAAATTATACATGAGTATTTAAATGGGGATTAGATATATCCTTTTCCTATGTCTTACTCTTTTGACAGGCAGATGCAGCCTGTGAACATGGACTTTACTGCAAGATAGCAGAGAGAGACCTATGTAGGAGTTTGTCTGACTCATGCCTATGCCCTCTTGAATTCCCCTCTAAAGAAGGAGAATCCATGGGGTTTGTTTTCCTTTTGAGTGACCAGGAGGCGGTTCTTCTTCCTTCTGATGGTGTAAAAAAATGGAAGCTGACACAATGAGGTGCCTTTGTTCATAGAACAAGGGCAGGTTATTTGTTTGGGTTTTTTTTTTTGACAGTAAAAGAAATATTTAGGCTGTGCTGTTGATGAATTATGGGCATAAGGATATATGGAAAGCCTGCTAGTTAGAAGGACACTAACATCTGCCCCTTTCTGTAGATTATTAAAAGACCCACAAAACTCTAGGAGACAGCAAAGAAAGGATGATGGTGGTGAGTCTATGCCATTATATTCACTAGGACCTAATTCAGTCTGGGTAGAGTTACAACCTAAATACACAGCTAATGTTATTTTGAAGCAATTTCTTTTGATTGTAGTGATTTTTCAGGACATATTTTATAATGTCACTTGATTTGTGTGGCTCCAGAGACACGTCAAGTCTGACTTAATAAGCTTGCTTAAATTATGGTCAGGAGCTTTTCTACTATATTGTAACAGAGTATTTGAACTCTCCTATTATGCAAAATGTTTAGTGTATGTGTGAAAACTTGGTTTGCAGTTCAACAAAGGTAGTAAGTTTTTACTGGTTAAATTTCATTCCTGTGTCACTAGAGACAGAAAGGGGCATTTTAGTGGCTTATGATTCAGGTGTCCAAGGTGCCAGCTCAGATTTTACTCAAGGAGACGGGACACTCTATGAAGAAAATCCACAACTTAGCCAGGAGATTCAGCTGCAAACTATATGCTCCAAGTAGCAAGTAGACAACTAGAATACCGACAGTAAAAAGAAGTGAGCAGTGACCTTTCTCTATGCAGCTTTTGCAGTTTTCTTCCCAGAACACCTAACACCTTCTCCCTAACACCTCATTTCTATAGCTTTGATATATTTTAAGTCATCAGCTTGTTGTAGGTGTTCCGTTTTTTGTTTATCTTTTACTATATTGCAATGATTTCTGCCATGTAGTTTTGATACTGGTTTCCAGAATCCTACAAAAGGCTTGAAACAGGATCTGACAATGACCATGTCTCAGCCACAGAAACTACTACCATGCTTTGAGCAGCTGCTTGGTCTAAGTAACAACTGAGGTCTTCTAATAAAGAAGCCATTTTACTGTGTATATCTGATTTGTTTGCCTGATTAACTTAAGGTGATGAGTAATCCTCATGTTCAGATTGGTTCTGAGCCACTGTAAGCTGTTGAGAGGCTTTCCAGCAGCAAAGCTTTTCATATAATATTCTAATTTATAGTATAGTGTTCTGTTTAGCATAACAGCTTTACAAACTGGCTGTCTCTGACCTTGATATTCTCTTATCTGGACTGTGACAGTGGTGAATTTTGAGAGTACTCCTTGTTAACTGAAAAGGCCAGTGCTATTTGGGTATCTGAAGGGCAGCACTGAAGAGAGGCCTCTCCTGTAGGAGACAGCTTCATGCTTTATGGACAGCATGAACTCAATCATGGTTTTTTTTCAGGCATTATGAAATTCAGCTTTGTTGAGGAAAATTCCATATAGAATCAAAGCACTACACCAGACTTTTACCTCCCTCCTGGTTGCTGGTTTGTGTCCTATAGGTGGGTGAATTCCCCGGGTGCCAGGGTGGCTTTGGAAGGGGTGAGCAGTAAGGCTGCTCTGTTATGTATGGGGTTGGGAATGGGCAGTTCCAAAGACTTTCTAAACCTCTGTTGTAACCCCCAGGCCATAATCTGCAGCTCTACTTGGCTGCTTTTGTTAAATAATCTGCCACTGATGTAGCATTCAGTTGGATGTGAAACATTTAAAGAGCTTTCAGCTGGGGAGGGAAAGCAGTGCTGTGTTCAAAACTGTGACCAGGAATCTATCAAGCAGCTGCCTGACCTTAGTGGGACTGTGCAGTGCTGCTCTGTCCTTTATGTGCACCCATTGGAGGAAAGTCAGTGACAGCCTCTTAAGGAAGCAAGGGAAGTTGGACATCCAAATGGAGAAGTTTGTAGTCTAGACTGCAATAGGCTCTATGTAGGGAGCAGCCTGTGGAACAGTGCATTGTACTGGTGAGTGAGCAAGGAGCCTGCTGTGTAATCAATAAAGCTGCCCTCAAAGACACCAGTGGCTTTGCTGGAGTCACCTGTATAAATGGGGCCAGAATCCATCGGTATCCCCTCATGTGAACTTGACAGAATACTGAAAGATTTCTGGCCCAAATATGATATTTCATTACTGTTTAATTTTTTCATGCACCAGTGTTACTGGTTGAGGTAATCAAGCCAAAGCCAGACAATCAAACTGAGACCTAGTTTGTGTTCCAGCACAGTGGCCTGGATGAAGTCATGGTGGTAAAGCTCTAACTGATTTCAAAGAAGGCTGGCTGTCATCCATAGCAATAAACAACCCCTGTCCCCAGCTCTAATAGACTAAAACCATTTTTAGCTTATCTTGTAACGTTTTACCTACAACTTTATTGCAAACATCTTTCATATTGTAAGCAATTCTGCAATGTATATAGAGGTAGTAAAAGAAGCAGTGATTCTGTAACTCTTAAAATTCACTTAGAATGATGACACATTTTTTTTTATTTTATATGACTACCAAGGGAAAGAAAAGTATTAAAAGTTTTGTGTTTGAACATTTTGCTTAAAGAGGGTTTGTCTGACAGATGTAAACTCTTACTTGATTCTGCTTTTTAATGTCTCAAATAATGTAATTACTTATATTTAGGGAAGTAATTCATATCACTTAAATCCAAAATATTCTCCTCATCAGATATTAAAAATTTACTTAAGAGAATTTTGGCTTGTTTACTTTTGATTTCTAATAAATGTAAATAAAGTGCGAATAATTTTGTGCATGGAAGCACAGGCAAGTGCATATACATATATTCCTATATGTATATATGCAAATAAATATATACATACAGGCTTGCCTGTGAACATTTATACATGCCTGTAAGTAGACACCCCACAGATATCAATGCAGAACTTCAGGCTGAGTGCCATCTGACTGGCATCTTGTGCTGCCCCAATGCCAGAGGAGGACATATATTTCTGTAAAAAAATATAACAAGTTTAAAGATGAAGGAGGCAGTAAGGAAGGAAAGAAGGTGAGATACCACAAGATGATATAAATTATCTGTAGGCCTAGCATGGTGTTTATGAATCATAGCAAAACACCTTTAATAAGAGGTGTGAGTTGTCCCTGACTGCTGTTAACATGTAAGGATCATTATTTGGCTGATAGATGTTGCAGCAGACACAGGTCTTGAGGAGAGATTTGAAAGAGAAGATTCCCATCAGGTCTTTTTCAAAGGGTACATTTTCTCCTTCAAATCAGTTGGAGTTCCTAGAGTGGAATCATTAATAAGCATTTTTTTTCTGATGAAGTGCAGAGCCCCACAGCACCGAGAGTAGGATGAAAGTAAAGCTTGAGAGATACGCCATATATTCAACCCCACAAGGGCTCACTCTTCCAAGAGTTGCCTCATGTTTTCTGGAGAGCTGTTGTGTGTGTAAATGAGTCAGGGCTGTGGAGTATAATTTCCCTGCTCAGCATGTCCTCGGAGTGTTTTTCTGGATTACATGAGGCAGGCTGCAATCATAGGAGTGACCTGAGGAGGGTGGTGCTGCTAATCCTAGCAAAAAGAAGATTGAGGTGGTACAAGTCCTGCAGCAGGTCACCAAGCCTTGATCCAGGGCAAAGCTTTTGAAGTGCTTTAGGAGTGAAATCAAGATAAGCCTGATTCCTTTGGTCTGTAAAAAACCCTTTCAGAGTAGATAAATGCTGCATAGAACCAGATGGCACTGTTCTTACTAGGTATGTCGAGAAGAGTTAGTTCAGTCTTCAAATCCCTGGTAAAATTTTGACTTTAGTGTCAAGGTAGTAAATTTTAGTTAGAGATGCATGGAATAGGTATAAGGTTTTTTTTTTTCTTTTCTTTTTTTTTTTTTTTTCCTTTTTTTTGTTGTTGTTTTAAATAGGGTTTGTCTTTTTATCTCATTTACAGGATCTTTTCTGTACAGCTTTAGAGAGAGTCACATAGGTAAGTATCTGAGTAGCTTGCTGAGGCTGGTACAAGGCAAGTGCCTACCTATCATAGATTATAAGTACCACATTCTTCCCTTTCTGTGGGCAAATCTACTTTGGCTCACATCTAGCCTATTATATCTTTGCCTATGTCTGCTCATGCTGCCGAAGGAAGGATTTATGGACACCTTTTTTGTCACCACAGCAATCACATTGAAACTGCAGGCCTTCTCTTACACTCCCCCTCCATGGGAGGAGAGACCGAGTTCAACATTTCTGTCCAAGTGGAAATAAGGCTCCTACATTTGGGCATGGCATACCAAAACTCACCATGAAAGAGAATTAGTCATCTCCTGCAAAATATCAGTGAGACCAGTCTACATTTGTGCCTCAAAATTCAACCTGTTGAAAGCTTAATGTGATACAGATTTTGGCACTTGTTCGCCCCTTTTCTAACTAGAGTGGTACTCTGTTATTCAAACACCCAGCTAGATGAGATTGATCTTAATTATTAAAGGGATAGTGTTATGTAAATTAATTTCATACAGACCAAGAGTTGGGCACTAACACAAGCTAGATTTGAGTCAGTCACTTCCCAGTCCTCCACAATCTTCCTCTTTGTTCTGACTCAAGTGCAACAAATGAAGGTAAGCACAGTACAATAGTCAGAGAGAAACTCTGGACCACAGCAGCCCAGGAAGGCAACACTTCTATCTGCACTGTGAGCAGTGGTAGCATTCAGACACTTGTATCATAGAGTCATAGAATAGTTGGGGTTGGAAGGAACCTTAAAGGTCATCCAGTTCCAATTACTGTCATGGGCAGGGACACCTTCCACTAGACAAGGTTGCTCAGAGCCCCATTCAACCTGGCCTTGAAGACTTCCAGGGATGGGGCATATCCTGTAGAGAAAATCCATTAACCCAAAGGAATGCCTGTTCATAAAAAGCTGTTTGTTACTTTCTTTACTCATATTAGTTTATTGGTAAGTAAAAGCTCTCTCGGTCTCTTCTTTCATGGAATAGCTTTAAGAAAGAGAGATGCTATTTAAATGGCATGTGCCATTGCCTCTTCTCCATTTTTTTTTTCTCCTTAGTGAGTTTCAGAAGTTTTCTGAGAATCATTTAGATGAAAATTGTGCCAACAGATGAGTGACAGAAGAGCTTGGGCATAAGCAGCACCTCTTATGTCCGTGACTCCTTTTTTCACTCTCAGCAAATGTGATTCAGACTATTAGTGGGGGGGAGGCTGCAGAGTTTTTCTTTTAGGCTGCTGAAAAGCAGAGTCCTGCTGTCATTTCCAAAGAAATGGTTTTCTCATGGCAGCAGGTTTCGTGTTTTTTTTGATAATTTCATGTGTCATCCCACTTCACTGTTCATCTCTTTCCCCCTGCCCCTGAAAATGATAGGTGTGTCGAACTTTTGGTTCAAACAGGTTTTATTTTAGCTTGTTTTTTTTCTGAGCAAACAGGAATTATGAAAGCATGCTGCATTTGTCTGTCTGGTGATCAGTTGTCCTGCCAACACCAGCACCAAATATTTTGACACGTGCGCTGATTTCATGCAAGCTTGTCAGAAATGTAAAGATAAGAAAAATAATAAAAATAATAAACCTCTATGAGCTTTGTGAAAATAGTTCGTCATGTAGAGGAGGCAGGAGGTTCGTGCCCCATCAGGGGGGAAGCTGATGTGGAGTCATGCTGCTTAGACTTCAGAGTGTCCAGAGGAGAGCACAGACTTGAGATACAGATCTGCAGGAAACAAAGTTTCATCATCTTAGCTGCTCACAGAGCTAGGCATTTAATTTTTCTCTTCTAAAAGGAACATTGAACTGTTCTTTACTCCCTGAGTGTCACTGTTGTGTTGGAATCTTTTATATGTTTATTTATTTATTGCACTGTCAGTTATGATTATTTTAGGTTTTGTTATTGCTGATTTTTGCATAAAAGACTTCTGACTATGATGTCTATAATGTGGAGTCTGTCATCTGAGTTTTCTTCGCTGTCTATTTTTATCTCTGTTCATGTGTGTAAGAGGGGAAATTATGGCTGTGGTTCTAAGGGGGAAAATCACTACTAATTGATTAGGCTGTATCAAACAGATTGAGAGAATGAGATAACCAGCCATAACAGGGCTGAGGTACCCAACACTAACCACAACAAACCTTCTGAAATTTACTGACAGTAAAATGAAATTAAAGTCTTATCCAGAGAGGAAAGTAAAAGTTAGATAGACTCATACTGACTATGGAATAATAGTCCCATTATTTTTTTACTTTTTCCTCTCAGTTAAGAAATAAAACTTTAACAACACATCTTTTTCAAGACATCATTTGAAGATAAAAATAAGTGATTTTGTTAGCATAACATCTACTTCCATTGAGAGCTGTATCAAAAGAGATCAAGTAGATATCATCTTTCTGGGAAACTTAGATTAAAATCCACTGGCTGCCAGTGCCTTCCAAATAGCAGAACACGTTAAAGAGTAAGGCTTGTTTTATTCCTTTTTAAGTAAGTGAACCTAGCTGTGAATTTACATGCTTCCTTTAATAAGCTCCCTAACTTGTGCTTTGGAAAAAGGTAGCTGTAAAGCTATACTATATCAGAGTTATGGGGACATATCTCTTTGGTTCTCACTGGACGAACTTTCAGCTTTCATGGTCTCAGACTTAGGACCAATAACATCAAATATCTACAATTATCATAAAGTTTTGAGGCTTTAAAATGCTACAGTAATTACTTTCTTCTGTCTCAAGATATTCATGGTAAGTTTGCAATACATTGCACGTGGAAATAATTCTGCAAGAGGAGCACAATGACTCCTCCTGCACAGCAACTTAATGAGCTGAGTTTATCTCTCCTCAGAAGTTTGGCTTCTCTCGTGTGGTGTTCTTGTAGCCAAGCTTTTTAAGCACACTTCAAGAGATCAAAATAGATAAAATAGTTTCCCTGTGTTTTTGAATTTTATTTATTTTATAGAATACTCTTTTTGAAGAAGAAAGATGTGACCATGTCAAAGCATCACATTGCCAGTTTTCTCCACCTGTGACTTCTATGTCTATTGAACCAAACTATTCAAAACTCAGTTGTCTGAGGGGAAAAAAAAGAGAGATAAGTGGGAGTATATTCAAGTTGTAAAAATGTTTCTTTTGGTAACAATGCAAAAATAAAATCTCAAAAATATTTGTGATTAACAACCGTTAGAGCACACAGCTCACGTAAAAATGTATGGTGGTTTTGCTTAAATTTCAAAACAAAATACTTTAAATACACAAATTTTAACTTATTTTCCTCAAAGAAAAGTATATAGCAGTTTTTAGCAAGTCAATATTAGCCACTGGGTAGGCAGGAATAATTAACTGAAAAATTTCTCACTTGCTCTATGAAGAAGTCTTGCATGGCTTTGATTGCATCTATGAAGAACATTCTCTTAAATGGGTGAGTTGTACTCTCTGCTTCTCCTTTCATCTTCACGAGAATGGCTACTGCATGTTCAGAGCTTCAAACAGCCACTGCTGTCACTTTAAAAGAAAATACGACCAAATTAACTACATAATTTATCAAGATGTTATAAAAATTTCAAGACCAAGTTTTTGAAGGATGCTTTGAGTCATGGCCTCTCTATTATGAACTAAATTTTAAACAATATTGAATACAAGTTAAACTATTTAGAGACAAGGTAATAAAAAGTTATGGATTACCTGGGATTCTGCAGGGCAAGACTTTCTCCTCTTACATACCCCTTGACAATTCATCTCATTCTCAACTGATAATTGTCTTATCTGTTATACATCCACCTATTATTTGTTATTTCACTTCATCATGACCCATTTCCCCTGCCGTAGTGCTGCCCAAAGGTGGAACAAAAAGGCAGACACACACTTTTTTTCCTGGTTGTGCTTGGAAAAAGACAAAGAAATTATCTCTGGAATAAGAGTGACAGGATCAAGCAATATTGTAATGGCCACAATCAAAGTGGAAGTACTGAATGTGTCATTTTGTCAGTTTGTACTGCCTGAAATCTGTCTAGCTTCTGAAGCTAAAATAAATCCACCTGTAAAATACAATTTTTTACCTTAAAAATTTTTTCTGACTGTTAGTAGCCCAAAAGACATCTTTCACCTCAATTTTAGCAATCAGATCAAGCTGATATAAAAGTTTACCAACTATTGTACATGCTTACTGTAGCTACTGTTTATTCAGAAGGCTTCCCTCTACTCAGTGATTGTGGGAGAAATATAAATATATTAAATCCATATAACCACCGTGTTGATGTGAGTATACTTGATACCACCTATACATATATAAACAACTCCTTATTGATGTAACTTGTCTTTGCCTGGACAGACTGCAGTAATTTGGTTAAATTAGTGTTGCTATCAAGCCAGCTAAATGAAGGGGGAAAAGTAAGTGCTAGACACAGAAAATGGCAGGTAATTTTTGTCACTGCTTTGAAAACTGCTGGCTTTTCCAATCAACAGCAGATTTCTGTGAACAGAGTAGGCAGTCTAACAAAACCTGCAGTAAATGAAATGTCATTTTTATTGATAATGATGCTATTTGCTTCAGAGAACTCTTTACTGTCTTGAGAGCTGGTTCAGAACTTGTCAGTCTTGTCTCCATCAACCTTACATTTCTGTGCAGCAAAGACATTAACTGAGTCCCATAAAGTTAATATTTAAGGATCTTGGGAACCATTCCTTCAAAATTTTGCATGAGCTGTTATCAGTAGCAGCATTTTTTGTCAAGATGTACTTGCAGTACAAGACAGGGATGATTTTCCCATTGGAAACAAGGAAGCCTTAAATTATTTTTTCATTCTGCCCTTGATAAAACACAGTGTTGTTTAGGTTTCATGTAGGCTACATTTCCATTCCCTGGGCACACCCAGACCTGCAAAAAAAGAATAAATATGGTACTAATTGAGTTTTCTTGTTTCCTTTCAAGTTTCAGCATCGTGACTCCACTTGAGCATCTGGACATGACTGTTTGTTCTCACTTCTGCCAGGGGACCAACTCCCACATGCTTTGTCTCCCCTCGCCCCTGCCTGCTTCCTTTTCACCACCCCCCACCCCCCCAGAAGTCCCTATTCTTGAGAAATGGGAAAGCCATCAGCATGTCCTGATGCTCCCAGGACCATTTGCAATCTGCCTTAGCTCTCAGAGGAGGATGACATCTGCTTCCTTTCGTGGGCTTGTCAGAAAGCAGCGAGCAGAACTGGCATCTTCAGCTGAGTTCTCTGCACTCAGCAGAAGGGTCAGAGGAGAGATGTGTCTGTGCTGTGTGGGTAACACACATGCATGGCCATGGATAAGAAAGGACTAATGGGAGGTGGGGAATGATGGAACAGTGGGAGCAGAGCCGAGGGCCACCCACACCCAGCCTGCTCAGCTGAGACTGGCCTTGAAAAGCTGTAAAATGCCACACCCTGGCGAATGCAGGCAGGGAAGGGGAAAGGCGTCTGGCTGTCATGCCTGGTCTCTCTCCAGAAGAAAAGATTACAAATTACAGTTATGCTTTGAGAATGACTTATAGTTGCCCTGTTTATCTGCCTGCAAGAGGCATTTTATTTTTTCTGCATTTAATAAAAACATTCTTTGGTAAGCCATTTGTTTCCTATTTGCCAGTGGGGACAGTTTGCTCATTGAGTCATTTGCACTGCTTATTGCATTGGGATAATTTTCCCTGGTGTCTGGGTGAGGACTTGAATGCTGCTCTAACAGTGATTTACCCTTAAATGTAAACCCACCTATCACCATTTCCACTCAGGTCCTAGTAGGAGGGTTATGAAATGGCTCATATCAACCACAGTCAGGCCTTTGGTGTTTATCCAATACATTGACTGCCAGACTCATCCAGACTCAAAGTGACAAATGGAAGGAGAAAGACTATCCTTCTATCAAACTAAGGGTGGCAGTCTGTGCTGGGGGAAGGTGTTTGGGAGACAACCAGACCCAACAGTTCTGGAAGTGACCTTTCCCATGTTCCTAATACTGCTTCACCTGCAGAAAGCCTTTCAATGGAACACCTGAGAAGAGTAGGTTAATGCCCTCGCACAGTGTGACAGAGATTTAAATCATAATTTTTTTTTTATTATTAAACAGAGGGTTGTTGAATTTCTACCATAGCTTCTAAACCTCCTTAGAATTTCAACACCAGTTTTAGACTGAAAAAAATAAATTCAACAATGAAGAAAAATATTCAAATCCTCCCCCCACAGCCCCCAAATAAAATGAAAGAGGAAAAAAGTGATATGTCACTTTAATATTAAAGTTAAAAGTCTTTCATAGTGAGAACTTTGCAGAAGAGAAAATGATGGGGGTGACAAATCTTTAAAGAAGGGAAAATGCAGTGCTATTTTAAAAAACCTTTTATTCTTTTCAGACTGTGGTATTTTACAGAGCCTTACAGATGACAAAGCAGCTGCTTCCCGCGAGCCTGACAATACTTTCTCCACACACCACTGGGCTATTTTTTTTTCTTTTTGTGTCACATTGATCTTCTCTTGTTGTGCTGCCTCTAACATGCCATTAGGAGCCTCTGGCTGCCAATACCGAGGAAGATCAGGTTCTTGTGGGTAAACTGCCATTAGACTCTTCCTGACGTGACTTATAACAGTATAGTCAGTGTTGATTCTTTGAAGATATTTTGAGAAGTAGAATTACCTTATTATTGTTTTTACTACTTGTACTGAAGGAGTTTCTAGGGGCCCTTGTCCAGGTCAATCATACAGGTATTGCATAAATGGAAATTAAAAGGCAGGCTCTGTCTCACAGAGCTTGCCTTTGAGCAAGTAAGACATAAAAAAGGCAATTATTATCCCCGGTTTGCAGCAGGTACTGAAAGTTTTCCACTGCTGCACAGAAAAAAAACAAAACCAAAAAACAACAAGCTCTGAATAGAATTAATATGGGCAAAGGATAATGATACTTCATCTATCCTAAAATAACCACCTTCTTACAACATCTAAGATGAAGTGATGTGTTGAAGCAGTAACACAAGGTACCCACAGTGGCTAACACCTGAAAAGTTGTATGAGCCAGCCTTGGCATCTCTCATCCGTACTTTAGATGTCGGTCACCGCCCCTGGTCATCCTGGAAAAATCAAGATTACCTGTTCACCTGTTTTGAGAGGTACACCAATATAGCTCATTCTGCTCAATGCACTGCAAAGAAACTTCTGTAAATATGTGCCAAACATCTTTACTATCCTGCCTTGAATCCTCCCTTAAAATAACCCTCTGCGTCTGTAATTTCTGCCAGGACATGGTGACAGTGAGGCAGCAGGGTGTGGATGCTCTTGTCTATCACACCAGGCGATGCAGTCTGATGGCTTCTTATCTGCCTGTAAGGGCCTGTTGTCTCTTCCCTGAGGCTGAGGGTGGCCAGGGCAGCATTTCCAACCTGAAGAGCACCTCATGCAGCAGAAACATAATAAATGTTGAATTTCTAGGTCCTGGGGTAGTACACACATTAATAACAAATCATCATCATCATCCTCCTCATCAAGAAATCTTTCTCCAGCTGCATCTCTATGCTTGTGAGCTCAAATACCCTTCCCCTGCTTCCTGATTTTTGCCACCCTGAAACATACTTAACAAAGCTTGCTGTATATGTGAGCAATTTGCAGTCATTGATATTAAGGATGCCTATCTTTAATAATTGAAAAGAATTAGCATAATGCTTGACTCATTGAATTTCTGTGGGGAAACAGTAACCTCCAGTGGTCATTTGGAGTTCAGTCATGTTCTAACAGACTTCAGCAAGTACACTATTAAGTCCTTAATTTATACTGGCTTTAAAATTTTCCTTGAAGTCTAATTTATACATGCATAACCAATTTCTCATACAACACATAGATGCTGGAACTATGTTCCTTCAAAGGTATATTTTGCAGTTATTTACCTTTTCCCAGGGCCTTAAGATCCAGAAATAAAAAATACCTGTGAAAATTAAAAGTAATAGCAATTTTTAGTGAAAAATGAGGACTTTTTGAAGGAAACCATACAATCCATGCAGTGTCTGAACTTGGCTTAGGAGTGTCATCTAAGTGCTAAGTGAATAATCTTTTTTAAGTGGGAAACGTCCTTGAGTTATAAGGAAGGCTAAGCCTATTTTCTTATACATTTTAAATAGGTTAGAGTCTGAAGTGAGACACGCATTTAGGAATTGCTCTACTTTGGCCAGTCAGCAGTCATAAGGAACAGGGACGGCAGGACCCTTGGGAGGACTCCCATTCTATTTCCTTAAAGGCCAGGCTAGCTCCAGTTAAATCATCTCAGCCCTCAGCTTCCTTCAGGGTGCTGTCCCACAACACAGGGGGGTAGGGAAGGCTGACAAAGTTTTATGTCCTCTTGTGGTTCCTATTTATATTAAAGACCCTGACTGATTATGGTGTGGTACTGGAGCTGCTGTGTATTGCTGATAGTGGAAGGATTGCAGAAACTGGCCTGACTGTTCCCTATCCCTCAGGGAAATTACTGAGAGCTCAGAGGCTAAATCTTCAGAGTGGTATCTGAAGTTGCAACACGTCAATCTGGACAAGCACAGCACAATTAGCCTTCCCGTGGCTGGGTTTGTGAGAGGTTGAGGGTGCAGTGTTGAATACGACTTGGGAGAACACACGTCCTTTCTTGAGGTTTTTAATGTTAATTGTCTGCTGGGTGAGGTAAATTATTATCTCCATTTGATTAATAAGTACCATGCAAGTGTGTTTGTTTATATTTATGCTAATGGGGGGTTTACTGTCTACACAACTACTGCAAACTACTCAGAGAATTGAGTGGGCCCAATCTGTCAAACTGAGAATCAAGAATAGTAAGCCTTTTTCCTCCCCCTGAGTAATTTTCTGAGCCACTGACAAAGTTTGGAGCTGGGAGAAGGTTATGGCTGGGTGTGGAGGAGTTTGATTTAGAGCCAAAGCATCTGTGAGACATCAAAAAGAGAAAGGGGAAAAGTCTTGATGTGCCTGAAGGCCACAAGGAGCCTGAATGGCACACTGAAGATGGCACAGGAGTATCCCACTCTCCCAAGAAATAATGGTCAGCCCAGCCAGTGGTGCTGCTTCATCAGGTGCCTGTATACTTCTTCCTATATCCCACCTACCCAAGAGTGGGCTGGTTTGGGGCCCAAGGTCCTCCCCTGTGTGGTCAAGAGTGTGGAAAATGGAGAGCAAAGCTCCATGTGGCACTAGACGGCTGTGATGAGGGAGTGAGTGATGTCCTTGCTAACCCTTCTGGAGAGATTCAACAGGAGGTGCACACTCAGGGGGCTGGAAAGGCAAAGGCAGAGCAAGCAGAGGAAGGTCTTGCCTGATGGTAGATAGCCAAGATGCCTGTTTCATCTATGCCTTTTCCCATTTCCTGCATGGACAGTCACCCACTCCTGCTTTTTAAGGGGAGTCAAGTTCTTGCCTCATTCACTCACATCTGGTGTGCCTGTGCTATGAAACTGAATTCTGCTCATGCTGGACAGACCACTTGGACTGAGGGCTTGCATGAGAGCTCACGCTGAAATGAGGTGGTGCTTAGCTGAAGCAGGAAAAAAAAACAAACAAAATGAAATTTAAGAGGAGATAGCAAATGAAAGTTTAAAAAAAAAAAAAAAGAAAAACTTAGTAAGCTGTGATTAATATGGGGAAATAGGTAACAAAAAGAGGAAAGTTAAAATATGTGTAATTAAAAAACTCCACAGGCAACACGGTGAACATTAGTTATGCTGCAGCTGGTTTTGCTCAGAGTGGAAGCAGAGGTGAAACAGATGAACTATGAATGCAGGTCTCTGAGTCCTGCTTTCTTTCAATTAGAGATTACTTCTTATCTTTATTTTTTCTAACGAGGACCAAAAACCCCAGTTGGGGATTTACCAACTATTTACCTTGATTTTTGTTGTTTTCTCTTGTCTTTTTTTCTCTATGACATTGTGATAATCATAATCTTTGCCTCTCCTTAAATGGGTCATTTGCAGGAAAATTGCAATATATGTCTGTCTGAGGTACCAGTGAATTCAATACTCAGAAGGCAGTCAGTGAAGCTCTCCTGAAAGGCAGACTGTGTCAAAGAGAGCAAAAATGTACTTGTGAGACTCACGGTATGGGTGAGGACATATTCTAGATTAAATACTAGTGTCAACAAGAGGTGATGGATGTATGGTTCAAGTATATTTTTTAAAAAAAGTAGATATGTAGTTCTCATTTGCTTTTTAAGTATAATAATTCCTATATCATCTGGCAGGAAATTTAGTTTTCAATTCTGCAAATATGGGATTGAAGTTCCATGCTATTATATGCTATATGAACACTGGAAATACACCTTCATATAGGTGGCCTTTTCTGAAATGATATACATCAGAAATGAACAATTCAGTACAGTTGTAAGCACTGTACACCTTAGATGCAAATGGAAAGAAAGATCTAAGAATCAGACTTTCTCTCCTGTAAAGTAAATAATGCCACCCTTCTTCAAGACTGATCTGGAAATGTACTGAAAAAAACCTGATTATATTCATGTCCTGGGAAGATTCCCTGACAGTGTCCATGGAAACCAATAAAGAGTACAGTTGTTACAGAGCTGTATATGAAAATCTCTTTGGACTACTGCAGGAGTCCTATAGGCTTATCAAAGTCCTATTTTCTCTCTCTCTCTCTCTCTCTCCTCTTTTTTTTTTTTTTTCCCTCAAATTACTGCCTTCAGAATTTAATTTGTGTATATTAATGGCATATGTGGAAATGATGGAAAATCAATATGGTATTACTGGGTACAGAGACATACATAAATATGACTTTCTCCATGATTAGGAAAGATTTATGTCTTCTCACTCCCTGTTTCATCTTTTTGCTCTCTGCACAGTCCAATGGTAACATAAATAATATTAAAACAATGCACTGACTCACTTTCATCCATGTTTCTGTTTAGTTGAATTATTAATAAACAGTTGGTGCAAAACTGATTTCAGCTAAATTTAGCAGTCTGCAGTGCATACATTTATATCTGATTTAGCTTTTTAGGGTTCCCTTAATAGTCAGTGTGGGAAAAACAATCCCAAGGAGTGATGCACATCGTGAGTTTTAGGTACATTCCTTAAATGAGATGAATGGTGCCCTAAAACGCTCATCTTTCTCCAGCTAGATCTGTTGCAGATGTCTTAATTTGGATACATGAATCTTACCCTTTGTTCAGTTTGTGTAATTTCTGTGTGTACCTGGATCATCACTTATGACCATGTTTAGCCTGGGGCTGAAGGCACTGTTCTCCTTGGCATGAGGTGCAGCAGAGAGTGATCTCCTTTCAAGAGCACCTGCTGGCTGATAAAACAGCCCCTGTTTCTTTTGAGAGTCCTTGGTTGTTTTTGTGAAGGCGTCTAATTCTGCTCATGCTGTGTTAAACATCTATCATATTCAATCTTTCAAAAAATGTGGCAGAAGGATGATCAATGTCATGACTCAGGTTTCCCTCATGTGGGAAAAGGGTTTGAGGAGCTCCTGCTAAGCAGGAGCTGGAGCAGCACCTGAGGCACTGAATAGGCTACAGTTAGATGGGAGAGTGCCTTGTGACTGTAAATGCATCCAGGTTTAAGCAAGAGCTGAAAGGGGATTTTTTTTTTTTTTTTAAACCATGCTTTGGTTGGTGGTCTGTTAGTTCTGCATCAGCCTCATGTCAGTGGCTCAAGTCCTTTACTGGTTGTAGCTGTTAATAATATTTACAACACAGAGATTTATAGACACATTTATTCTGGAGGAATTTAATCACTGCATTGCTTTCGTAAATGTAGCTGTATCAGAAGCAAACAGTGCATGAATTATACGTCTTGGCAGGATTGATCGTGCCCTTAGGAGCTAACAGCAGCACCCAGAGAACAATTACATCCTCCTGCTCCCAATAATGAAGTATTATTTAGAAACAGAAAGTCATTAGGTAAAAATTTGAGAGATGATAAAATTACATTACATTACATGTACTTTTGTCATAGGCCTTGCTTATTGCATAAAATTTAAATGCCTTCTGAGAGAGAGTTCTGTAGTGCTGGTTTCCTGCTCTTGTGCTCCAAGGCACTTTGCCTTTCTGTTAGATGATGAAAGAGAACTGTTTAGGATTGGAAATATCATACACTCTGAAAATTCAAAAACCTCACTTATAAAAAGAAGTAGGGCCTGAAAACAAGCAGTAATCACATTAATATTCAGTTAATGTAATATTAAATAAGCTGTTAATTTGCCAGAATCTATTTCATATTTTTGTTTACCAGTTTAAAACAGCAACATGTAACTCAGAGCAGTGAACATAGGCATCATTACTTCTAAGGTTATCCCTCCTGTATAGTCAGCCTGATTTCTTGGTAATTGTTCACCGATTTAAATTTAAGCTGTAAGTTTTTTCCTTCCATTTGCATAATAGTTGGTCTTTGTTTTGCACGTTGGTTTCAACTGATGCGTGACAGAAGCTGTGTGATGGGAAGAAAAATGAGCTGTGTTAGTGTAGTTTGTGCAGTGTTCAGGGCAATGCTCTAGTGAGTGCCTGAAATGTGGGCCTGGAGCAGGTGCCACCCCTACACGGAGGCAGAACTGGGAAGCAGGTAGCACCATGAATGGCTGGGATAGATCTGCTCTTCCACAACCTCTTCTGTTTTATCTATAGAAAGTGAGACTTGGGAAAATAAACTGAAAAGAAATGCAAACAAGGCATTTCCAAAAAATCTCAGCATCACTCCTAAATCTTAAGGACTTTTATCTGAGGCTGGAACCGCAGCAAACGTGAGTTAGCGCCTGAACAACCTGGCATTGTCTGAGAGCATCTCATTGCTCTCACCAGCAATTTTTAGCTAAACAAGCTCTCCTTGCAAAGGGGAGAGATGTTAGGCATATTTAATAACAACCTTCCTACACCTTAAAGGCCTTTTCTTTAACCAGGATTCCGCCATATTGTGAAAAGACTTCAATGCTGGTTCTTAAAGAAGCTCCCAGGACCCCATAGGAAATAGGTGTATAAAATAGTGGAATAGGCTCTGTCCTGTGGAGAGGAAAGTAAGGAACAGTTTTAAGTGCATCAACAATCTGTTTTTTAAAGGCTGTTGCTGTATGCACTCCTATTTCTGTCTCAGTAATTGATTGTGGGTGGTTTCAGCAAATGTGTTGCATCAAGAACTCACTAATATTAGTGGAATTGAATGAGGGTTGATTTTTTCACACACCATCTCCTCATATTTTCTAATGGGCTGTGTTGCACGTTGCTTTTTATAATAAATTCTGTGGCAACCACATAATGCTAACTATGTGTGTGTGTTTGCACACTGGGAGAGTAGAGCGCCATAGGAAAACCTGGGAGAAGCCTGGCACTCTAAGGAAATCTGATGAGACCTGGTTAATCATTTATGTGTTTTAGATTTTCTGCTGAATTCTTACAGCACGGAAGCACTGACATAGTTCCCCATCATAACTGATTACTTCAGGAGACTGCTAAATGTCCACAGCACTGAAATAATACATGAACCAGTCCACTTTGCTCTCCCAGGAGCCATTTTCCAACATTTTAGTCACTAGCACCGCTGAGAGCTCTAAAAAAGTATTAAAAATTTAAATAGATGGAAGCCCCACAGATTTGTCATGAGAACAGCATGGTTGCATTTTGACAGGATTTATCCTTTATTTCCATTATTCTGATGAGTATAATGCCTTATTCCCTTCCAGATTCTATCTAAGCTAATAAATTGTTGTTGAAAGCTTTACATTGCAGAAGTCTGTCATTAGAATCTTGCACGAGCTGCATTTTTGGTGCCGTAGTCAAACTGAATTAAAACATGCAGACAAAATGTGATGGCTCAGTGACTGCCCTCTTCTGAGTCATCCCAGGTGGTGACTCTGTATTAAACACTGTGCTATAGAGATCCTGATATCTTCCCCTTTGTTTTTAATCCAACTCTCTCTGTGATCCCTAGGCATAGAGTTCATAGAATCATAGAATCATATGGGTTGGAAAGGACCTCCAATATCATCAAGTTGAGAGCTTTATATACACTCTTGTTTCTTAGGTGCTGACTCTCTCTGTACACATCTTTGTTACCAAATTCTGGAAAGCTACACTGAATTTAGAAAAGCCCAAATTCCAAAAGAACTTTTTAAAAGATATCTTTTTTCTGTCTTATGATCTTTGAACATTTGTAATTGATAAAGCTGATATTGATAGGATAGTGCTACACAGAGCCACAGACTCCTTGTGGACTCTGGTCTTCATGTTTACCTCCTCATCTGTCTGTCCCTTCTAGGAAAGCACACTGTGTCTGAGGTAACTCTGTGGTTTCATTTAATAGTGCTGAAGCTTGAGATTCAAGGAAAAGAAATCTATAGACTGAAAAGATTCCTGAGGCTAAATGTGGTGATGTCTTCTCTTGCAGAAAAGATTCGGAAAACTTGGATAGAAATGACGTGGAAGACGTGAAGGAATCCATGCCATGAAAGATTTAAAAAATAAGTTTGATGAACCCCTTACTGGAAAGACACTGGGACAGGGAAGCACTTGGACAGGGAGAATAAATGATATCTTAATATCTTTTTCAGTTCTCTCTTTATTTTCTGCTCTTGGACTTTGTGAATGGCTTGTGAGTGACCCTGTGAATCTGGTTTTTTTTCCCCTCTGAAGATAATATTAAATCACAGACAATAAGTTATTTACATATGATGTCTACATAATTAATTTCATCTACTAATCATGTATGCCATTAGAGATGTCATAAAACCATCTTGTTTGATGTGAAAGTCTTGGTCTAAGCTAACCTAATGAAATCTGTAGAAATCCTGTGTTTAACTCTGGAAAAGTGAGATGGAATACCTAGAGGATGGGGCTGTTTGTATACACACAAATGGACTGCAATGGTCAGAAGTATCTCAAATTCTGTGGTAATATAGAAACTTAAAACTTCAATGAATTGTGTGCTAACTTACCAGTCCAACAAAAAAGGCAGCTTGAAATTTCCTGTGGCACCTGTTTTACAATGAAGGTTAATGTTGATTCATAAAACAGCAAATGAAAATATTTCTTTTTTATTTTATAATAGTGGTGGTCTTGAAACCTAGGTGTGACAATACAAGAGAAATAGTTTTCATTTTCCGTATTGCTGAAGGGGATCACAGTAAAGAAATAGCAGAAATCAATTATAACAGTTGTTTTTATTAAAATGGAATTTTCCTTGCTGCTCTTTCACCCACTGTCAATCTTAACTGGATTAAAGACAATATGCAGTGGCAAGTATTCAATATTAAAATTATTTTCCTAGTATGTTTAGTGAGATGAGCAGTTGCAAATGCACTGTGCCTTCTTTGATAGTAAAAATGATATGAGAATACTCATAATGGTTAATTACTTTCCTTTTACTAGTAAGCTGGTATTAAAGGGAAAAAAATGTCATCTTCTTTTCTTCCCTGTGTGAAGACAGCAAGTCTGTTCCTCAAGATGAATAATCACAGGATTATTAGTATTGTAATAAAAAGCTGTTTATCAAGAAGAAATTTTCAAGATAGACCTATTTACAATCTGCAAATCTTCAAGTCATTTTTCTTCATCTGAGGGGCCGAATTTGGATATCTTTTTATATCCATATTGATACGTTTTTCTAAGTGGATGTATTCTATGCAGTCTGAAAACCTACAGACATCCAGCAAACATGAGCATAACTTGCTCAACTTTTGTGAAAACCATTGAGAAATTAATCTTCTGTCCAGTGTGATTGTGTATGTATGAAGTGGGATTAGAAAAGAAACTGTACAAAAATTCTAGGATATTAAGAAAAGGTAACATTATTCAAAATGCTTTGCAAGTTTAAATTCTTGTCTTATTTGTTTTAAATGGCAAAAAGACCTAAGAGCAAAAGACTTAAATGAAGAGTTAGAGGAGCAGACACCTGTTTGCAGCTGGTGCGTAGAGAAGAAAGGTGCGAAATATTGGATTTAGACATCACAAAGATAGCATCCCTTTCTGCTCCCAGCAGGAATTTTGTGATTGATCTCAGTGCTAATAGAATCAAACAGAAATACTAAAGGCATGTTGAAGTGGATAAAAGCAAAAGGTAAAAGAACTAGACCAGCAAAATGGTGCCTGCACTGATACAAAAGGATGGCAGTCCTTAGAATTAAACCTTGCACTGAAAAATGCAACACTGCTGTTTAAGATGTACAAATTACTTGCAAGAGGATTGATATGCATAAGTGTTTTACCTGCCTCATGAATATATTAATGATTGGGTTATATCGATATTTATATGGCTATAGCTATTTGGTATTCTGCATAAAATAATTGCCAGTAGCCTTTCTAGCAAATAAAACAGAAAACTTGAAGTATTTTGCAATAAAATAGACCATACCATACTTAATCCAGCAAAATCTGTCCTGGGCTCAATGTGAAACAAGAAGTTCCTTTCGTAAGATGTTTTCTAATTTATCCTTTGGTGGCATACAAACACATAATTAACATTATTCAGCATTATGAGAGCAATAGTACCAACAATAAAAGATAATGCAATTGGATTTTTATTTAAATTTAGTTTTGATGAATGACCTTGTTGTAAAATTTTACCAGAGAGTAATGGAAAATCAGGTGGAAGCAAATGGAAATAAAAAAGTAATCTTTGTTCATTTCACATCTTGAGAGAAGACTGAAAGAGACCTCAGTGAAAGGCTTTTGCATAAGAAGAGACTTTGTTTGGGTGTGATGCCTCCTAGTGTGGAAGGGAACCTGTAGGCAGACTTTTTTCTTTTTTGGCTCTTAGAGGAAAACCCACGTGATAAGGATCTGAAAGATGTGGTAGTCCTTAGTAGGGAAGAATAAGGGGGTAGTGATTCATTCAATTTACTTTAGAAACTTACTTTAGGAAGAGTATTAGGCTCTAAGGAACCCAGCTGTCCCCACGGAAGAAGAAGCTTCCTAACGAGCTGAATGTCAGCCTTAAACTTTCAGCCTGCTGTAGTTAATGTTTAAATTTAGTGTTATTCACTCTAGTGTTAATTTATTCCTCAGTGTCACTTTTCTCTTGCAGCACAGCTCCAAGTATCATGTCACTGCCTGGCTGCCTCAGCCGAGCACCTAAAACGTGGTTTGTCAACACAGCTGGGATGTGCTTTCTTGTGTCCATGAAGAGCAGAGGCGGCTGTGCTGGAAAACAAATGGATCCAAAGCATGGTTATTTTTGCAGTAATGAAAAAGCATATCAGACTCATAATTATGTCACTCTTAACATGCTTCATTAATTTATGGCAAACTCTAGTAAATCTGACAAAAATGGCTTTCCTGCCTGAGCTGTATCCACATATGTAAATGTCGGTGACGGGTAAGAGCTCAACACTACTTTCAGTGCGTGAGTCATAATTCAGTTCAGAAAATTTAGGGTAAATGAGAAGCACTTTTTTTAAAAATAGCTTGTAAGATAAATTTTTTGGTGGTTTTGTTTGTTTGTTTTTTTTCTGATACCTTTCTCTTCATTTTTGAAACGAAATTTTCCTATGCCTTACCATTCAGAATCCACTCATACAGATTGCTGCCTGCTTTCATATACATTCTGAGGAAACTATTCATATAGTTAACTGAGACTCACATGAAGTATACTTTTCCATTTAGGTCCCACTTTTGGGCAAACTTCAAATTTTTGAAGGAAATTAGGGGAAAAAAGAGAACTTACCTACTATGGAAAAAAGGGCTGGCTACTCATGAGGAGTTTAGGAATAGAGTTAGGTCATGTCGAACAAAAATTAGAGAGACAAAGGCACAATTTGAACACAATCTAGCCAATTCTGCTACCTCTAAACCTGAAAGAGGAAGAAGCTTTCACCACCTTAGGGCACAGAAACACCAGATGCCACATTTTGTCTGGAGGCTGTTTCCGTGGGGTTTGTCGTCTCACACTTATCACAATCTCTAAATGATTATCAGACTGATTTTTTTTTTTTTTTTCCTCAGAATTATGGTAGCTCCCACTTATTCTTGTTTCCATACAAGAAAAAAACTTAGCTTTGAAATCAAATGGGAGAATGTATGTATGCAGCATGGTTTAATGAATGATCTACTTTGGGAACCAGAGCCAGAGTGGTAGCCCTAGTGCAGAGTGGTGAGGAACTTGCAAGGATGGATACTCTAGTCTTATGTAAAGAGTAAACAGATATAGCTCCAGGTATTTCTCTGATTTCTTTGGAACTGGTTTGGTTTTCTCTGTGCAACTCTGCCTATTGTCATGCAGACATGTTGGTAAAGTTAATGCATGCCTAATAAGCACATGTGCTAAAGACAGGTTGGATAATTTTATGAAGAGAAGTTTCTTAGAGGAACTGAGGAGCTTGTGACAGAGAAACAGTTGCTTGGCTGAAAAAATATATTTAAAAAGGCACAGCATGTGTTTGGAAAGCGATGTTCAAACTGTGTTACTTAATCAGGCACCATGAAATTATTATTTTTGAAAATACTTTGGCAAGATCTCCTGACATGTAACAGATAACTTGCAATTTCTATTGCATGCACTCCACAAACAGTTCTGAAAAAATGTCTGGCTTAATTAATGAAAATCACTTTCTTTGGAATTCTGCTTTTTTCTGGGTGATGAGAGATGACAAACAGCACAGAAATAAGTGGGTCAAAATCACTGAGACAAAGAATGGTTTCCTTTCCCATATTAAGGATAGGAGTCTGTAGATTGGCCGCAGACCCAAGGATAGCCTGTCTGAAGACCGAAACTACTGGAGTAGTTTACAACTGCCAAGCTTAGGAGTCATGCCTAGGTGTGACATTTCGGAGTATAGTCTCCCAGCACTCCAGCTATGGTTGATGGAGAGATGGGCATCCTCTGGAGGTAATTCAGGGCTGGATTCTTATTTAGATTTCTGAATCGCCATCCAGAAGTGCCTGTAGAAGAGAGTTAGCCCAAACCTTAGCTTAGCTAGCCTTCAACCTCAGTGGAAAGCTGCAGGTTAGGAATTGTGCCTGTTTCCCTTCTTGCCTTCATCTCAACACTGGTTCTCCATATGTAGACTGTCTTTTAGACCTGTTGCTAATGCAGCAATTCTTGGCCTTGACATTCATAATTCAGGTAGTAAATTAATTTTCTAAGCCTAAATCCAGATTTTCTGCAGAGGAAAACCTGTTGAAAAGGCTGGTTTGAAAAACTCAGGAATCAGAGGGGAGTGAGTTACTGGAACTAGTTTAATGCACCTCACAATAGCTGCTGAACAAGAAACGATGACAAAGCAATAATAGCAGTGTGCAGGGTCACTTCAGCATCTTTTTCTAATATAATGATAGGGATGTAGAAGTCCTGTATGCTTCTGAGCCTGCTGCTCCTGCTGTCACAGTGTGAATACCCCATTTGTATCACTAATCATAGGAATCAGTATGCAGCTGAGTAGAAAAGGGCAAGATTAGTGATTAACCAAAGTCTTATGTAGTTAGGTATCCAAAGGACAGAGAAGTCCTCTGGTCTTTAAAGGGATATTTACTTTTTACTGACATGAAGGGAATCTTACAGAACTTATATTTATTTTCCATTGTGCAATGTGGAACTCCTTCCTTATGTGTCTATGCTCTATAATCTCATTAGAGAAGCACAATTAATGGTAGGCCAGATGAGAAATTAAGTCCTCCTTTGAAGATGGAGCAAACAGCTCGCCACACACTTCTGAAGCAGAGGGCCATGTAGGAGGGGCAAGGACTGGGGTGTTCTTCACAGTAGCTTAATAAGACTCCAGCTGGGAGGTAATCAACAAAAGCTGAAACACATGGTAATTGATGCTGAATCAGAAAATACATGAAATGTCCATGAAGTGCAGTCTTCTTCTGAGAGGGAATACAGAAATTTACTCCATTGCATGCTGAAAGGAAATCTAGAAGGCAACCTGACTTCAGCTAATTATTTCTCAACAGATTCCCCTGGCCTTTTCAGTGTTTTAGTGTTTTTGTCTATTTGTATTCATGTAGTGAAGGCAGCTGGCAGAATGCATGTGTGTTTGCACATGCACTGTCTTGGGAGACAGACTGCACCATAGTGTGAGGGCCCAGGCAAGTGAAGAATGGCTTGTTAATTGACTACAGTTGTATTTAACAACTCATTCAAAAGAATTCAGAAACTGTTTTTTTCTTTTCAGCTGGCATATTTGCTTCCCCAAAGAAGATTTCAATTTTTCATCAATTTGCTTCTCTTTTTTTCAGCATTCGTCTTGATTTTTTTAAACCCGCCACAGCTGACAGCTGTTCTAAGCAGGTGGGAAACAAACTTATTATTCCTGTGCTGTCTCCAGCACTGGAGTCTATGTGTTTAAAAGTATATGAATACATATACTTATTTATATACACACATATTTCATTTTACAGCACGAAATTATAAGGCAGGAACCATTCACTTAATATATCAAAATGCTATGCACAACTATTGCAGTAGATCATAAAATCAATACACAGTAAATAACATATATTTGCTTGTATACAACAACCAATTTAAAGCTGGAGTCTAACCTACTTCAATTTCAAACTAATTAAAAGTTATCATTTAAAGCTCCTGAGTTTCTCTTTTGGCCCTGTAGCGAATTAAAGCTTCAAGGTCCTGTGATTTTGATTCAGGAGTGTGAAGTCTTTCAGAGCTTGCACACAGAAAGATAGGCAAAATAAGAAGAAATTTTCTGTAGTAGTGTTCCATTATCCATCACAGCTTTTTCTGTTTTCCCTCACAATTCAGGGCTCTCTAGACTCCATGAGCTTCTTCTAGACTCCAGTTTTAGCCTTGCCCCTCTTTGCAAATAAGTACTTCCACAGTGTGGACTGAATTGAACTTTCATTTCCAAAGGAAGTGGTAGTTGTGCTCTGAGCACTTGCTGTGTTCTGTCTGCTTCCAAGCACTCACCCCGCAGCAGGGAAAGAGGAGAGATGATGCAGAAGACCCTACAGCTAGGTCCCCTTGAGTGTTGGCCAGTGACCAAGTGTCAAGAAGAAATGCTCTGATGAATGGGGGTGTTTTATCATTACTATTTTGCTGTATTATTCAGCCCTTGTTGCATTTTTCAGAACCTGTTGCATTTTCTCTACCCATGACAGAAGAGTCGCACCCAGCACCAGACTCTATCCACTTCCAGCTTTTCATCAGGAACTACTACGAAGACCAGAGCAACAGGTTGTATGAGTCCATGTACTGATCTTTCTGCTGGAATGCCAGTGTTGTTAATTTGTGTGAACCCTTTGACTCTTTTGGCAGGTTGGTTTCAAGTGGCTTGTTTTCAACTCTGCTTTTCAAATGTGTTCATTATGTTTTTACAATGCATAATTGCCCCAAATGTCCCACCTTAACTTTACTGCATCAAAAGCATCTGACACACTGGGTGATACTTTCATTATATATATATGATGATATTCACAGTCATTTGTGCTTTTTCTTATGGATTGGAGAGATCAGTGATTGGAGACAGTTCTTGTCTAAGGGATAAATGTCAAAAGACCTTTGGGTTTCTGATGAAATATTTCAACTTGACTGGATTCAGGCATGTGCTCTGTGCTGTTGTGCTGGCTGACTTTCAAAGCTCTTGAAAGTGTGCCCGTGCCTCTGAGTTCCTGTGCCAATTCTCTTGCTGTTCTGTGGGTCAGAAGGGCAAATTTCAGATGTTCTGCAGAGTTGTAATTCATAGTGCAGGCCAAGTTAATAACCTGATTAATTTACTTATACCTGGCCTTCAGCCACAGAGTGCAAAACGTGAATTCTGAAGCAGGTGTCAGTGCATTTGCTTAGGAAACACAAGGCACAAACTGACAATTTTTTCAAACCTAAATTCAACATCAGTATTGATTAGGATGGGGAGGAATGTTCAATGCCTATGTGTAGTTAATAATTAGTGTAGCACTACAGAAGCCATCTCTAGTGAAAAGCCACCATGTCCTAACTAATTTCTCAAAAAATTAGATAGGAATAGAAATGTGTACTGTGAATTTTAGTGCCTAGTTTTCCAATTATGGTGAAAAATTAAGAATAAAAAAAAAACACCTTCAAAGATTTGTGCATCAAATGCTAGCTTAACTGTTTCCTTTGCTTGAGAATAGTTTTATTTTCCTTCAAGGTTGATCCTCTCTTGGTTCTAAGCTTTTTATTACCCCAGTGACTTTCAGTGATGTGTGTCCTTTAAGATGAGTAAACACAAATATTTTTGCTGCCAAGATAAACCCTGCCTTTAAAATCCCATTTTTCAAAGTTTTGCACCCTCTCAAATTTGCATATGTATGCATATATGCATACATGCAAACCCCTAAATCCATTTTGACATGCTTTTGATTTTCTTCTTGAATTTTTCTTTCTGTGCAACAAAAATTCTAAAGGCATCAGCTACGAATACTTATTCAGTAGGTCTTAGGTTTAGCTCAAAGGAATCTGAACATTTTAAGGCCAAAACCACAGAAGGTGATTGCTTCTGGGAGAAATGGACTGTGTGTAAAGCATAGCAAGAGGCTAATTCTTTTCTCTGTCACTGACTAGCTCTCCAAACTTGCACAGGTTTGAAGCCAGAGGGACTGGCTTATTACAGAGCCATGCTGAGCTACCACCTGTCTGCTAAGCCATGTCTCCTAGCTCATCTAATTTGCAAAGTAAAGCATATTAGCCTAAATGACCACAAATATGGTCAAAGCATAGGACAAGAAGACAGTCTTCATTTCAAATTTCAGCTTATAGTTTAATTCAGGACCATGGGGACTCATAAACTCCATGTAAACTCATAGGCAGGATAGATTCCTGTAAAGTGGCAACAAACAGGTACTGCTAAAAGAAAATGTGCCCTATGTTCTTACACACAGAGAAAATATTCTATAATGAGAAATTAAGACTTACACAACTGTTTTCAAGCTTTCTGTTGTAGGTCTGAAGACAGGATAAAGATCCTTCTTATCTTAGCCTAAAGTATTTGATATCATCAGGTGTTGACTACAAAAGGAAAAACTGTACAGAACTTTGGAGCATTCATAACTTGAATGCTGTGGGGAGTTTTCATGTTTGCACCTCAAAAAGGATAGAGCAGAATAAGAGAAAATACAGGGAAGATCATTAAAATAAGGCAATTAAGGAGCTGCAAATAAGCTTTGGACTTCAGTTTGCGAAGGCTTTGGGGTATATGGCTGAGGTTTACAAAGTGGTGGAGGTAATGGTGATGGCAAATGCAGAACTGTTATTCTTGTTCAATACAAGAATTTGGAGAAGTCATTGAAAAAACTGTTGAGAAACTATTTAAGAGCACGTAAGAGAAATTATATCTTCAAGTGGTGGGCAGTGACCTGGAACTCATCTCAGTGGGAACTGATGGAGGCGTAAGATATCAGCAGGTTCAAAAAGGGACTAGACAAAAGGAATGCAGTTACAGTTCCATGAACAGATACTAAAGGGAATGGGCAGTATTATCCTGTAATTGATGTCAGTGAAGGAATACGGACAGCTCATTTTCCTAGTTTTCTCATAGTCCTAGTTTCCTTCACATTCCTCAGAAAGAAATTTTTCAAGGAATTAGTTAAGCAATGATGATGTTCTATTTGAGACTGCCTCTGCAGTGCTACACTAATTATTGCATATACATATTTATATGCATATATAAAAATGGAAAAGTCATTCTTCATAGATGTGTGTGTCTGGCATGGTGATCCTGCTGTCTTTTCAGACACATATTCAGGTAACTTCTGTGGAAAAGATTTCATACTAATAGCTCTTCAATAAAATTCAAAGTTACCGTTTTGTGCAAAGGCTGCGATTTCTTTCTTTGGTTCTGTTTTTGCACGGGTGTAATTCGGCATGGTTAGTTTGAGCTGGGCAGAACTAACTAGGTCTTTAGGTGGCTGTGACTTAGACAGAGTGACTCAAAGGGTCCCAGTGACCTGCAGGGCTGACTGGGTTCAGGGCAGGTACAACAACAGCTACCTTTGCACACATAGATGTAGATCTATACATCTCTGCCTGTGTGCATGTGTGTGAACTGGTTATGGTGTGAATGTTATTTGATTCTATAATTAAGTCACAGTTATAATTGTAGTAAATCATATTGAATCACTCTATAAATGTCAAATTAGTCAATGATTAGGTGCTGCTAAAGCCTTTTGTACCTTTACCTTTTTTCATCTATATTCTTTTCACCCTTCCCTGGTGTCCCCTGTAAATCATTCTGAATTGATTTCCCTTTATGTGCTTCATCCATGTACTAAATAATAAAGTGAACCTTGCCATTGAACTCTGTTAAGTTGAACTTCCACAAATTTATTTTACAACCTGCTTTTTTGCCAATATCTGTGATGGTGATTCTCTAAGCAGCCCAAACCACCCAGTCATGACAGAACAGTTCCAAAATTAGGGCCATAGCCCTGTTACTTGCTTATGGGACAGGTTGGTTTTATGAGGTGGCACTCATGTATGAATTTGTTGGGGGGAGAGATCATCTGTTACCTGCATCTAACCTGATTTAAGTTGATCATTGGCTTGCAGCGCGAAGCTGGAAGAAGAAAGTGAGCTGAGGGGCAGGGCCAGGAGCTGGGCAAGTGACCACAGACACTGGCCATATCTAGGTTCCAGGTGAAGAGCTGGACCAGTCTCCAAAGCTCGTTTTTCTCTTTGTTCCTGGTGGGAGAACTTTATGAACACCTGAAACTGTTCCTCCCCACAGCAGTTTATGCATGGAGAAACACTTTTTCTATTTGGCTTCTGTCTTCCCTTGGCTCAGATTTGTTATGCTCACAGGTGTTTTTTTGAATAGGCTTAATAAAGGCTTACAGTTCACCTGCAGAGTGCCAGAATCTCACTGAATTTGCAATGTTGGAAGCACTGTGCAAAAAGCCTAAAATCTGAATCTGGAAAACAAACCATGAATTCTTCCCCCTGGGCTTTCTGGCTATGGGGGACGTGCTTGCACAGGGTACCCCAGGCAGCTTCATCCTGGGGACAAGGAAGGTTCATTTACAGCACTGGTTGAAAGCCAGCATCAGAAGCAGCACTTAAAAGTCATACCAGCTTATGTAAGGACAATCTGCAGCCTCCAGGGAAATGAAACAGGAGTTCACCCACTTGATCTCCTGTAATCACACACCTGTAATACAGTCTAGAAGTGAAAGGCAAATGACAGCTCCCATGTTGTGCTGCTCGTCTCATGGTGAAGACAGAACTGAGCAGCAGCTGAAATTTGATGGACAGATTTCCCAGAAATAAGAGGATAGGAACCCAAACTAATAGCTTCTTTTTTTTTTTTTTTCTTTTTTTTTTTTTTTTTTTTCAGTTATATTGGATTCAGCATGGCTGTGAGTATTTTTTCATCGGAGCTCAGCTTTCTGTGGATGAATATGATTAGCCCAAGATTTGAAGCTTGTATCATTCATACTAGCAGTGAGTTCAAATCAAAAGGCTCATTGAGGGGCCAGGTAGAATGGGATAAATGATTTCAGGTTAACAGCTAATGACTATCTCTTCCTTGTGTTCCCAAAGGGCAGGAAAAAAACCCTTTTAACCTTTCCACTGTACTTGTCAAAGATTATTTTTGTGTCTCCACTTGGTCTGAAATATTTGATGAGTGCTTGAGAGGCATTGTCAAAATAAAATGTACTATTGTGTTTAATTCTGCAGATCATATGGCATTACTTCTGATGCCCAACTCACTGATGTATAGAACTGACTTGCTGGCGACAGCAATGATGTCAAAGTGCAGATATAAGCTTATATGATATGAGCTTAAACATCGTTTTCCCCCACCCTAAATTATCCAGCTTTATGTAAATTTAGAAGGATTTACAAAAAATAAAGTGCATTCATATAGTAAGTGAGTGTATACATATGGGGAAATTTGATATGTTCACCAAAGGCCTGGCAGTGTTGCCTATTTTGAAGTGTGAACATCCCACAGAAAAGACCAGCAACAGTGCATTTCACCAGTGTTCTTGAAAATACTGATTTGCTGACCCCTTATTTTCTACAAGATCACCCCCTGCTTTCTGTTCCAAGATGCCAAAATCTTCCTTGAGATGATGCCTTGTTCTTGGCTCAGAGGGGACTGGCACAGTTTGAGGTGTGTTGGGTTTGCTTGCCATGACTGCAGAAACGAGAGGTGATAGCACACCTAGTGCCTGCAGGCTCTGAGGACTCCTTGGCCAGTGAAGAGAGTAGTGATGCAGGCATCAGTGAGACTCCTGGGGCTGAAGATGCAGAGTCTGCAATGGCTTCAAGCCAAAATGCTGAATGTGAAGACCAGGAACTGACCATATGTCTCATAGATCTTTGTACTCCCCACTCAGCACCACAGGGAAGGAGCTCTCCTGCCACATCAGGCCTTATGCCAGACAGCACTAGGATTTATTCCTTCCTCTCAGCAGTGCTGGCACGATGTGCAGTGGTGTGTACCTGCAGTTGGATGCTGCTTGCTCTATCTGACCTCTCTTCTCTTCATCATGTCAGTCTGACGCAATAGCTCATGTGCGTGAAAAAATCCCTGAGCTAAGAGGGTTAATGCCAAAGCCTGTGACTGATGGAAGAACTATGAGCACTATCTATACCCTGAATCTGGCAATCCTGCACATCCTGACTTGTGTCTGACTTGTGATATTATTCTTGATAGGGCTCAGTTTTCTGCTGACATCATGGCCTACTGCCATGAAACTGCACCCTGTTTTACAATAGTTTCGTCACCAGTGATTTGCACGACAATCTCAGTCATGTTCTGTCAATGGCCCATAATCTGTCAATCAAACCCACTGGACAGCTTCAACTGCACACTTTTGAGATTCTAAAAATGACTTATAATTTGTTCTGGAGTTGTTACAGTTGCTGGCCATCAAGCCTTTCCCCAAATTTTCTCTTTTGACAACAAGATCGCATCCATCAAAGAGGGGAGAAGGCAAGGAGTGTATGTCCCTGTGCTGGGAGGTCTACTGGTCTACTATGAAAAGACCATGACATAGGCTGAGAGACATCTCTGTTCACATCTCTAGTAGATGAAATCACTCTAGTTGGTGTTTTCAGAGAGACATTTTTGAAGGTGAGGTATTTTTCCAATTTATGCAGTCTATTTCTGCCATGGCTTCATCTCTTCTCCATCCATCTTCTTGAGGCCAGGCCCAGAGCTTCTGCTCAGCTCTTACAATAAATGGATTGGTCAATGGAATGGTGTTCAGCTGCCAAAAAAGGCTCTCAGTAGTTCCAGATAGTGCAGCATGGGTTAATAGCTGTAGACTGTGATTCAGAAGTTCTGGTTGAACTATAAGAAAAATGACTTCAACAGAAGCACAGTGAAGCAGTTCAGAGGGGCTGTCAGATCTCAGCCTTGAATCTTTTCAAGATGCGGCTGGACGAGTGATGGTGATGGTCCAGTTTCAAGGAAGAACTTGAATTAAGCCATCTTCAAACAACATTTCTATGGTTTTGTGATTGTCCATGTTCTTAAATTGTCAAGATTGTCCTTTGAGTGGGTTTGGCCTGGGAGTAGTATGCAGATGTATTTCCCACTTGGCTGCTCCTCTGGTAAAGGCAACCATAGTGTGGTCATTTTGTTAGCTTTGACAGAGGAATAACAAAATGTGTATTTATTTACCTGAGCACTAGGATCACTAACTTATTACTTTAAAAGTTCTTTAAAACATGAAAACGACAACCATTTATTACAGCTGTCAAGAGAGTAATCTAGTTGCTATCTTGCAGATATATTTCTGAGTATTCTGCAGCAAAATAAAATTTGTCATTGTCTTTCTTTATAGAGATGTAATGAGATGTTAAATTCAATTAGGATATACAATAAGAGGGAGTGCTGTCACACAGTAATCTGATTTCTAAGACCTGAAGTTTATTGTCTTGAATTCTTAGAGAGGGCTGTCCAATCAAATAACCATGAGACTCTGGCAATCTTTGTTCAAAGGTAGTGTAGTTCATGGACTCTGGTCTAAATGTATCTGTAAGCAAGTTGGTAATTCAGTGCTTTCACTTTAGAATTTAGATATTGTCATCATTTTACTTCTAGGAGGCATCATGAGAATTCTCTTTCTGGATCAGACCAGTGCACTTATTCCAACATTCTGTCACAGGCATCATCTAGGCAAAGATTCAGTGAGAGCTTGAGACTCTAGAAACCAGTGGACAAAATGGTTGGTTGTGAAGAAAAAAGCTGCAAATAGCCCTGCACCAAGGGATCTGGAGTGAGAGATCAAGGAAATTCACAATAACCATATTCAGACTCTTTTTTCAGACCTTTACCAGTGGGTTTACACTGAATCTGAAAAGTCTGCTCTGTTTCTGTTCATGTTCCCCAGTATCAAATGCTGAATGCAGAGGAGCTCAGTCTCCAGGGTGCTGTGTTCAGGCTAAAAGGAAGGACAGCACAGTGCCTTTGGGCACAGCTGGCCCCCATATCTTTCATGGGGAAGGGAGGTGGAGAAATATTGGCCCTGGGCAAAAGCTCATGCAAATGAGATGGTTCTCAAAGCTACGAGTAAAGTCTGCAGGCACTCCTGCCTCAAATGATTCACAAATTCCCATTTGGGAGTGAAACTGGGAGAGTTCAAACAGGCAAAGGATTAGCTAGCTCTTCCTCGTAAAATCCTTCTGAAGAAGAAACTCTTATTTTCATTCCAGAACTGGTGAAGTTGCAGCAATGAGATTACACTTTCACCAAAAGTGCATGAAGATTTAGTGAGAGGAATTGAATTACAATTTGTCTCTTCTGCCACCAGCCCTGAGCTCAGACTTGCAGAGGATGCTGCTTTCCCCTTCGTTTCCCATATTCTTTGTTCCACCACATCCACTTGGAGAAAGGTGCAGATATTAGGTCTCCTCTCCAGGCTGAATCCCTCTGTATTGTTTTGGTTAACTGACAGGTTTACTTTTGATTGTAATGCAGCATTCATCTCATTAGGGTTTTTTCCTGTTTTGTTTGTTGTTTGCTTTTGAGCTGAGTATTTTTAAAATTAAAAAAAAAAAAGACTTTTTACAGTGGCACTTTGCAAAAGAAACATTTTTTAGTAACATGTAGTTACACTCTGCAGTTGTCAAACAGAACAGTGATCAGGTGGCTGTTCAATAATATGTAGCAGCAATGCTATATCAGGTACTAATGTTGCTTACCTTTAAGCTACAGAGTAATTATTGGTATTTTAGGCAAATTACTGCATTTATTTCCATGTGAAAATGCTGCTTTAATATGGGAAAGTATTCTTAAATCATAATGCTTATCAAAGTTCATGTGCATGTGAGTGAAAATGAACATGTCAATCACCCCAGAAAAAAAAGGGAGAATTGCTCATACTTTCTAAAATCAGTAGTTTTTTAAAAAATATAGACCTGTATTAGAGGCACCTGACTCTTGTGTTCTGAAAAAAGTTCTGAAAATGTGGCTTTCCTCTACTTTATAGAGTGATAGAAGGGCTATAAAAGAATATGATCCTTGTACATAGAGGGCAGTAGAACACAGTGAAGGCCATTTGACATTACTCAAACTGATGAGTGAATGATAGAATCCAGTTCAGCATGTTTCTTATAGCACCCTAAATTAAATATCCCAAATTTTTAGGAGGTTGCATTTGAGCCTGGAAAAACTGGAAAAAAACTAAGTAATCTCTTTAATTCTTGAGGTCAAGGTGTGTTTTCTGTAGTGTTTTGTGCATCTGTATATGTTTCTATAGGCATTAGTTTCCTTTAACAGGATAAGAGTGTGGGGATTTAGGGAGTGCAGCATTCTCTTCAGACATTGTATCCTTGTCACTCAACAACACTAGCAGCCTATTAACCTGTAATAGGCCAGACTGAAAATATACCTAACATCCTTTCCTATGTTATTACACAACAGCAGAAATGAAAATGCACAGGCTGACATGATATCAGTTTAAAATGTTCCATACTGGAAGTATAGGGGAAAAAAAATTGTGAACATCCCTTAAAATTTTGAGCGCTTGCTCATGCAAAGCATTTCTTTACTAAGCATTTCCATGAAAGGGTGCTTGGCAATGTCTGAATACTTATATTCATGTAAAAAAAGTCATAGCTGCAGAGAAAAAAGAATGTTGTCTGGTTTTAGATGGCTGCTATTTGTCCAGTGTCATTATGCTTGCATCTCTAAAAAGATTTGTCTGGGGAGCAGAAAGAGTACCACATGAAATGTAGCCAGTCACATGCCAAATAGAGATTAACTACCTATTTGTGGAGTACCTGAAATGGATATTTCTTATGTATTAAATTTCTCCTCTTGTTCTCAAGAATAACTGACACTTTCATACCAGACAGGATTGTTTGCAAAGAGGTTAATGGCTAAATGTGTCAGAATTATTCACAATGAATCATTCAAAACAACCTCACTCAGATTTTTTTTCCCCTTGGAACAAAGAGCTGCCAAGAGGTGGAAAGGAAGGCTTATTGTCCAAAAGATGGAGCACAGGATTCTGGTAGGAAACATAGCTGAATTCTTTTGTATGCATATAGTTGCAGTAAATTTACAAAAATCGTATTTGGTACATATCTTTCATAAGTACTTTCAGGTTCTTTTAGATGACAGCTGCCTGCCTTGTTATGCTGTGTCCTGAAATGGGTAATTAGACCCCAAATATGACCTGTATTTTCCTAACAAAACAGAAACTTTTTCATAGCTTTAGTAAAATGTGGTGAATATTCCAGACCAGGTGAGTTGCTCACTTACTGAGTAGTGGAAAGCAAACCTTCTTTGGTGTTAATTCTTCTAACTCCAAACATTAGGTAAAATCAGTAGCTGAAATAAGGTGCTGTCACCTGCTGAGTCAGCTGATAGCTGGCGACAACTATCTCTGTATGGGATGAACAAACTCTTTCTCACAGGCTTCAGTCTGAATTACTGAATTGGATAACACAAATGTCAAAGACAGAAGGATAAAATATTTGAGAATCAGAGAGAATTAACAGAAAATTTTCTGGCTGATTCTCTTATCCTTTGAAACTCACAAAGTAGCTGCAGAATGAGCTCCTTCAGCCTTTCACTCAACATTAAATAAGTGGGATCATCCCACCGTTTTTTCCACACCTATGACATATTTACATCAAAACTCCCTCGTAAAAATCACCTGTAACTTCAGTGCAGCTTCTATTTACTCCTGAGGAGTGTTTAAAACTTTCAAATTACCTGGGAGCTTATTGGGAACTCTTTTTGCAGAAGAAGAGCAAAGTCGCTCTTAAACCTTAAACCCTCTTCCTTCCCTCCACACTGGCACCCTCCTCATGTAATTACTTTTCTCCTCAGCTATGATGAAGTAAGAATTTGGCACTGGAATGGTTCAGTACTCCCAAAGAGCCATCAGCTGGCTTTCAGGCTGATTGACAATGAAAGACTGAATGCTTTGGGGAGAGGCACTGGGAAAAGGGGTCTTTCTGCTCTTCAACCCCCATCTGAGTCTGGCTCAGTTCTGTAGAGACAGAAGTTGACACAGCCACATGCAGACAATTGTCTCTGGCAGAGTCAGCCCTGAAGTATTAAGTGCAATCAAAAATAAGTCAGCATGGCTCTGTAGTTCATTTCCCATGGTATTCTACTCAATAAAGTACTTAGTATTTTGATATATTTCAGAAGCATGGTAATAAAGAGATATATCTGTGTGATGCCATCTTTCACTTCTTTGAATACAGCCACTCTGGGCAAATTCAGTATGATCTGTCCAAAGTGAAGCACAGAGTAAAATCAAGCACTTCAAAACCAGATAAACAAATTGTTTAAATGTTAAGACACGCATAATTCTGATTTTGGACTGCTAAGTTCCTGTACTCGGCACACCAATTTTTTCAAGAGGTGATTGAAAGATGGAGAAGGTCATGACCTGAGAGTGTTTAAAAATCAGTGGTGAAGCAGTTTAGCAAGTATGCAATTTACTTATTGAGATTTCATATAATGAATGATTAATTAAAAAATATAGATAATAAAAAAACATAATCTATTTTCTCTTAATGGCTGATCTGTATTTTTTCCTTCTTCTAACGATTGTTTATTGATCTCACTTGTTTTTTGTTTACTGAGGTTTGAAAATGACCCACTTATATTGGCTCTGCTAAGAATTTTTTGTGTTCCAAAACTTATCTGACACTCCTCCAGTGAAATACAATGCTGAAATTCCCAGATATTTCCGCAATCAGAGCTTTGAGATAACTCTCAATGTATCAAAATAGACTCAAATTCCTGGTGCTGATGCACATCTTATGGCTACAGATTCAGGCCCTGGAGAAACATAAATGGCTATATTTCTTTTTTCAAAACAAGACAACTTGCATTATTTATCTTCTAGAGTGGAACTGGAAGAGTTACAGTAAGGCTAGTTAGTGTCTGAAATATATCCTTAGTGTCTCAGTCTAAACTATACTGGCATCTCTCCAATTTCAGGAACTAAATTTGAACCATGACCTGACAGCAGAAAAACATTCCTATTGACCCAAATAAGACTTTTTTCATTCCTGCAGACTGCAGACTCAAGACATCTTGCTGTAGTGATTTAACAAACACACTGGCTTAACACAAAAATCGTGGCTAAGTTCAGTAGCTTCACAACGACTTCTTCCATGTACCAAATCTTGGTCCAGATCTTGGCCCTTACATTTAAAATGCTCCGTAGAAGCTTGAACTTAACCTGATCTGAAAGACTGTGGGAATAAAATATGAAACATGGTTGGGAACACAGTTCCTTTAACACTACAGTGTCTGTGGAGGTGGCATCTCCTTTGCTTTCTTCTTCCATGTCCTCTTATAAGGTCTGTTATGTGCCCTACATGTACAACTAATTATTGAATTAGCCACACAGTTTTGCCTTTTGTCTGGAGTGAAGGTGAACAAACTCCAAAAAGTGTATTGCTTAATGCAGTAGCAGAAGGGATATTAACATTCTGGGAATGATAAAACTGCAGGGATTTCTGCAGAAGAGAATGAGTGGCTGGTCACTGCTCACAAATCCCTCTGAGCTTTGTACATCGAGCTTCTGAGGTTATGATGATGAGGCTGGTCCATTAAGAAAGGATTTCAGAAATGTCAGTCAGCTTTGTTTAACAAACAGAGCTTACTGGCAAGTCTCATGGCATAATAGAATGGGAGGAGACTGAATATGACCCACGTGAAAGGCTTTCAGTCTGAAAACTGGGGTAAACAACAGCAACACAGAGAGTATTTGTGTGATTGAGAACTCACTGAGCTCCAAACCATACAACCAACTAATTTGGCACTACTGTCTTAACAGCAAATGGCCAAGCTAGCAGTGACAGCTTATCGGGTGTTTAGAGTTCAGATACACCTAAGACTGATTGCAGAAGCAGCAGCCAAGAAATCTGACCTATTTGAAAGTGCCAGAAAATACTTGGGCTTAACTGGCCTCATACAGAGATTCTTTCAGCTGGAGGTGGACAGAGCTCATTGTTTTGCTATGTAGTTTTTATGGACTAACACTACCATTTTGTGTCCCAATCCATTTTGGGATTTTGGATGCGGGCCCACAGAAGAATGTAGCTTTTTCTGCAAATTTTCAAGCACTGGCTCTTTCATGCTTGTGACTTCTCTTTCACCAAAAAGGCAATGAGATCTGCCAGCTCTTACTTGAGCACCACCAGTGTGGAGACCCGTTCACATTGCTCATCTCTGTGTCTCAGGTTTTCTGGTGGAGGTTGCCTGATTGGTTTTGTCCAGCTGATCCAAGATAGAGTAATACAGAATCATAAAATGGTTTGGGTTGGACGGGACCTTTAAGATAATCTTGTAACAATCATCCTGCCGTGGGCAGAGAGACCTTCCACTAGAGCAGGTTGCTCAGAGCACCATTGAAAGTGGTCTTGAACATTTCCAGGGATGGGGCATCCAGAACTCCTTTGCAAAATCTGTGCCAATACCACATTACCCTTTTTGTAAAGAATTGTTTCCTTATATCCAATCTGAACTTATTCTCAGTTTAAAGCCATTCACCCTTGTCTTATTACTACATGCCTTTGTAAAAAGCTGGAGGCCTCCTTTAGGTGCTGGAAGGTGCTACAAGGTCTGCCCAGAGTCTTCTCTTCTCCAGGCTGAACAACCCCACATACTTTTATGTTGGGGTCCCCAGAGGTGGCTGCAGTACTGCAGGTGAGATCTCACCAGAGCAGAGTGAAGAGGCAAAATCACCTCCCTTGACCTGCTGGCCATGCCACTTCTGATGCAGCTGAGGGCACAGTTGACTTTCTGGGCTCCAAGCGGACATTTCTGGGTCATGCTGAGCTTGTCATCCACTAACACCCCCAAGTCCTTTTCTTCTGGCTGCTCTCAATCCATTCAATGGCTTCTCTCAATCCAAGATGTGATAAAAGATAACTCTCAAGGGATAAATACAAAAGCCTGATTGCAAGCAGAAAGATAAAAGGAACTCTCTCGGTTCTACTTCTCTCTGCTTGAAAGAAATAAGGAGAACAAGGGGTAGTTAAAACATATGTCCCAGAGACTAGTAATGGCTTGTGTCATTGCAGACCTTCTGCTCTGGTTCAGTGCAAGCTTCCTTTCTTTTACTGCTAGGATGAAGAAATAAAATGCCAATTTTATTATGGCTAAGACTACACAGGGATCCACATTCCTGCTCAAATTAGTACTTACACACCTTATGCATCCCTTTATACAGTAGTACAAAGTAGTACAGAGAGGGGAAAAGAAGCCTATTGCTTGATAATACTCTCTCTGGAAAATGGCAGAGCTATTCCCCAGTATTTGCTATGAACTCAGTGGAGCAGAGGCCGGAAGCTAAATTTACCACAACTTCAGTGTTTTTTCTCTCTGGCTACTGATGTTGATAGGGAGGCAAATGCCCACTGCTGCTTTACTGTGAATAGTCTAGTCCCATGTATTGCCACTGTGGCCATTTGCAACCTGGTGTGGAGTCAGCCTGCACAGCTTTCCCGGAGGGACCTGAATACCTGGAGCAGGTAGAGGGGAAAAGGGCACATGTCACCATGGTCACTTTCATCTTGCAAAGGTGAACCAACTCCCACAGAGCTCCAGGTTGCAGAAATCAGGCTGGTTCATGTCTAAGTCTTGTTCTACAGTCTCTGTGCTGCCCGGCAACCTGCACAGTTGAACTCTTTTTTAGTATACTGTGTTTACTTCGGAGAAATTAATTCCTAATTAGAAAACTGACTAGATGCCAAACCTGGCTTATATTCACACACAGGTGCATACCTTTGGGGCTAGATTTTCTTTTTATAAACACATGTTGAACTATTTTTACCTGTTATTCATGCTAGCAATAAGTTATTGTTATTTTCTCTCTTATTCCCTGGCCACCCATTACCACTCTGATGTTTGCTGGTCCCAATATACACAGTAAATGAAAATAGCGGGACCAATTTAAGTACAGGCAGAGAGGCAGCCATCTATGGTAACAGTCAGTAAGCACTGCTAAAATTGTGGCAAAGGAAAGCCAGGATCCTGCTTCTGACTTTGCCAGGCTTTGTGCCTTGAAGAATCAGGCTTGCTCTTGGAGGAGACATGAGGGTTAAGGAGGCAAAACTCCCGCTAGGAGAAAGAAATCAGTACTCTAGATGAGATTTTCCAGCTGGTGAGAGGAGAAAATTCCCTGCCCTCTCCCTGTCTTATCCCCAAAATGCACTGACTCCCTTCCTCTAACCCGGCCCTGTTCTGCTGCTCTGTGTAAATTGGTCTGTCCCAATTACTTTTGTCATGAGAAGTTGTGGGCCAGCTTTGAGAAGTAACACGATCATCCAACTACTTATTCTTTGATAAGTTTTTTTAACTTAAAATACCTCACCATTAAGAGTTCAGTACTGTTCATCCCAAGTCTGTGGTGAGAGGAACCTGGCACTGCTTTCAGGACGTGGCCTGTGTTTCAGGTGTCTGAGAGCATGTCTATTAAGAACAGGAGAAAGAAAATGCAACTTACACCACAATGTACTAACGATCTATTAAAGACTATATTTTCCTTGACTTTCATCAGGAGAATTAATGTGATGCAAGTATGACCTAATGGAAAGAATATCAAATCCTGTGGATTCGCAAAGTCATTGTGGACACTGGCTTTGTTCGTGAAGAGTTACTCCTGTCTATGGCTTCATAGTCATTTTTCTGGCTCCTGCAGTACAGGATGCATTTTAAATCCCTACCACAAATCCATGAAGAAAAATATTTATAGTGCCTGTGGAAGGTAATAATTTCAGATATTTATTAAAAAACAAACCCCTTTGCAATTCTTCTTCTAAAATAAGTAAATTTAAACCCTCTACTTTTTAAAGAGTAAGCAGCATCACGCGGAGTTTTGGTGTTTAATATTCTATGTTCATAGCACTTTGAAATCATCTAACATTTAAAAAAAAGTCACTGCACAACCAAACACCAATGCATATTTTTAAGGCTGCTCAGCTTTTGCTGTGATAAATCAGTTTGATTTTGAGAGCTTTTTCTAGTGATAAGGCAGTTTGCACAAGAGTTTGAAGAGTTCGTTCCACCTGAGTGTTTTACCTGGAACTTCATCTCATGATGAATTTACAAAGATTTTTGCGTCTCTGGATGTTCTCAGAAAGTTACTAAAAAGGGATGGGGGTATCCACGTTTATCTGAGAAAAACACAGGCAATTGGAATCTCAGAAGAAATATATACAGCTGTACGCTTTGGATAGTTTAAGAGATCTGAACCTATATTTTGTGTGAGTTATTTTTGCATCTCTGACTTCTAACATGGAAACATTTCCTGAATTTTGCCATCGGAAGAAGCATCTGTGGAATGACAGAACATGAAGGCACTGTTGAAGTAGCATTACAATTGCTATATTTTTATAGGCTTAGCGGGGCCTACTCTCAAGGAAATTGATCTAGAAAACAATTTTTTATTATTTAATGCATAGCTCCACTTGGAAAGAACACTGGTAACAAGTTCCAGTTCAGATTAATTTTACTTGGTCCGAAACTGGAATTACCAGACCTTAAACTGCTAGACTGATTGAGGACCTGCTGTTGTTATGTTGTTATTAGCATTTACAGCCTCAGACAGTGCCAGTTCGGTGCTTGGAAGCTCAAGAGTTTCCTCTGTTGGTCCCTGAGCTTAGCATCACTACTGGGTGATCACAGTGGAAATGGAATCCCCAAAATTTTTTGAGACTGCACAGCTCACTACATTTGGACCTTTCCATACAACTAAAACACTAATGTTAATTGTTTACTTTGGCCTTGATGAGACAAATTATCAAACATCAGCAATCTGACTGTGGAAGGGGAAAAAGCAAAATTTTGTCTTCTACAGGTAACTGAGCTTTCATTTAAAGAAAGGCAACATTTATAACTTCTCATTTCATTAGCAACTTCTTCCCTTTCTAAATATCAGCTAGCAGATTAAAAAGAAAAAAACCAAACACCAAAATGACTGGCAGAAAATACTATAAGAATTCCTGACCTTGGTTATAACTATAGCAGTTCCATCTGTGTAATTAGATTAATCAGAAATGTGGAAAGAGTGTCCTATAAAAAGAGAGGATATGCTGGGCTGGGCTGGAACGTACATAGATTAGAGTAGCTCCATTTCTATTTGTCTCTGCGGAATCTTCTTGTAATTCTGGCTTATTTAAATTCTACATAGATTAAATTATTTTTTAAATTAAATTTAACTTCTTCAGAAGTTAATTTTGATAGAGGGTAGATCAAATATGCTTAATCCATTTGCGGTCTGTGACACTGACACTTGTGGCCAAATAAGAAATGTTGAAGAATGAATTCACTTCCTCTGTCTGTCACAAGGCAGGGATGTGGACAGAGCAACAGAAGAGGATAAAGGGGACAAAGTGTGGACAATCCCTTAAGATCTGTGAGAACCATTGCACTACCTTCTCAGACCCTCAGATATTTTGTTGAGATGAGCTCCAAAGGCGTGCAAGCACTTTCTTCCAAAAGCTGCTATAAAAACAAGCCTGATAAGTCAGCATATTTTGAATGTCAGATATGATTTATGAAATGAGACTTCAAGCCTTATTTCCTTTTATTACAGAATAAAAGTTTTTCAAATGCTTATTAAGATAACCTGAGATCAAGGAGGAAAACAATGAATCACTTGCAAAGAAGAAATGAATCTTTAAGAGAATCCTAAAAAAGAAGCATTTATCATTCATACTTCTTCATTAATCTCCCTAGGCTGAGTTACAGTCCCATCTGTGTGACTGATGCTGTCTCTGAACAATGTTTTTCCCCACCTCCTGCCTTGCTTTTCCTGGGTTAGTCAGGTCACCCACCCAGATAAGTTGGATAGCTGGAGTTCCTTCAAAGTGATGGGACAGAATTTCTCTCCCTTCCCCAAATGCCATTCATATTGCAGCTGGTTCAAAGAGTGAACACAAAGCAATATTCTCCGCTGATGAAATCAGGCAAATCTTATGTGCTGTTCTGCGTTGTCTTTCATGATGAAGTCATTTTCCAGTAGTGGTTTCTTGGACTGCCATTACAACAAGAAAAAGAGCAATTTTTACAACAGAGGAGTTGAAAGGCAAAATCCAGTGATACTGTTTGATCCTGGTCTTCACCTAGAAGCACATCCTTGTAAAGCTGAAAGATAAAAAATATTAAGAATTTCTTAGGCAATGTGGTTTACATCCTTATGGCTAGGTCAAATGTATTCTTTTCACTGAGGTACTCCTTGATGAATGATCTGTTTAATCTCCTCAATCTATTTAATCTCTTCTCCAGTTTAAAACTATTTTGATCCTACAAATCTTCTCTCTCTTATTACAAAAGCACTACAGAGAAATAAATTACTTACTGTACTCATCTGTGTGTTAGCTCAAAGATTGATTTTTCCAGCTTACAACATCAGTAACAAACTGAAAAGTTTGGAAGTGTTTCTGCATTGCATTAATGGATAAGCTTCTGCTCTTCATCCCAGTCAGTGCAGGGATGGACTAGTGTTGCCAGTAATTAGTTTGGAGCTATGTTTGAAAAAGTCAGGAAGAGAAGCAGGGCTTAAAAAAGTTAGCTGTCCACCTTCAGAAAATGTTGGTTTCAGTTTCTGTGAGTAATTGCGGCTCCAGCACTGGAACTGGACTCCCTCTGTTTGGTATGGCACTTGAGAGAGAGCTATCAGAAGTACTATTTACTGCTGATAAGGATGCTGATAATGATTACTGAGCATAAGGATGTGTACAGTCGGGAAGGCACTGGGACCCTGGACTTTCTGTGAATGTTCCTTGGAGATGACAGGCTTCCTATGTATTCTGGTGACTTTGGAATAGATAATCAGCAATTAATTATCATTAATTCTGAAAATTAAAATTAAAGTCCTGGTTCAGGAAATATTGATTTGGGAAAGAGCAATTCAGCACTTAGCACTACGTAAGAATTAGAGCTTGATTGTCTGAAGATGACCTGGGGGATTTTTTGAGATAGATTATCTATCAGACTGCAGTGGTTATTCTTTCTTCAGCAAGAACTTTTATATTGAACATTGGCACATAACTGCTGTGTGGTGCACAAACACACACACACACATACACACAGAGGCAAACCTCTTTTGTTTCCTTAATGGAAGGAAGATATCTCACAGTTTTTAACAAAGAGTGCTCTGAATTATTCCATCAGTTGAGCCATCTATCTTCAGTACATCCCCCCTTTCCTTGGCCTGACTCCTGCTGTCAATATGCAATTATCCACTGAAAAGTCTTTTTTTTCAGAGTTGTCAGAGAACAGTGGAGCCAATACCAACATATTTGCCCAAGGCCATAGATGAAATACTGAAGTGAAGCCATAATCTGCCATAACAGTAACAAGTGATGACTTTGACACATAAAACCGAAGCACTGTAACAGCTAGCAGGGCTCTAGTGCAGCCAAACAAATTCCTTCCCTTGTGATTTTGCATACTATTGACAGTGCTGCTACGAAACAAAATCCGAGGCTGGATCTAAGCTCTGTTGGAGACCTATTCTATGGCCCACTTCACAGTGCTTCTAGAGATCCCACGTACAGAGGCAAAATATGAACTCCGTAGTATGCATAGATTATCTGGAACTGTGTTCTATTGACATTTAGGCCAAGAGTAAAACTGCTGGTGATTTACTTGTACAGGAATGAGACCTCTGGTACACCTATTTTCAATATTATATAAAAATAAGGGATGTTTTTATTACAACATTATAAATTCTGTTGAAAAGTCAGATTAAATGGCATGCTACCGTAACTATGAATTAAAAAAAGCCCAAACAGTAAGCAGATAGCAGATCATATTTCAAAACTTATTGACTATATTGATTAGACAGAAGTGGACAGGATGGGAGAAACTCCATGTCTTCAAATAGAAGAAAATCAAATTATGACAATTTTCACTGCATACTCTACAAAGGCCCAGCTATACGTTAATCTGAATTGTTTCTGCTGTATTTTTAAAATACTGAAGCTTGTAAAAAGGCTTGAGGAGATCATTGGAATTTACATGATGCCAATATAGATTTTATACCTATATTGTAGCCATCACACAATACATTATTGTAGCCATCACACAATACACTACAATACACTACCCTGCAATACAATGTGCCATTCTACACTAACACAATATTGTGCCACAAACTGTCACAGATAACGTATTCTTGCTAAGGTATCATTTTCTCCTTAAAATGAAAAAAAAAAAAAAAGAAGCAGCAGTTGATTTCCTCAAATCAATGAAGCTGTCTCATCTACTTGCCCAGCACCACCATGTGCATTTGTGTCTATGTGTCTATTACTGGAAAGGGATTGTCAGAAGGGAACATTTGCAGGAGCAAAGAAGAGTAGTTTTAGGCATATGAAATCATAGCAGACATTCTGGTTATCCCACTAAGATGAGATGTGACCTTTAAATGGAAGAGTGATACTTTGGAGGTTGACACTCGGTTTCCCGATGTGCTCCCGGCATGTTGTAATTTGCTACAAAACAATGAGTAGCATCCATTTGAGGTTAAAAGTTTCTTTAGCAAGTGCACAATATGCCGTGAAAACAGCAATTGCATTTTATGACTTGCCAGGCACTCTTTCAATGTGCTAGTGAAATTATCAGAAAAGAAATAGGAATAGTTTTATGAATATTGCATGAGAGGAGCTGTACAAACAAGCAAACAAAAAAAATCTATGGTTACAGACATACAACTCCTTTTATTAAAGCAGTATTTATTCATACATTAAAAAATCACTTTGAAATATTAAAGAGTTTGGTCTAAGCTGGGAAAACTGTAACCATAGCTGCTTCTTTCTCTATTTTAAGTGTTCTCTCCCTCACCACTGTACAGTTCATACTCTGCAGTGAGCATAACTCTCCCTCTGGACAAGGCTCTTTGTGTTGTGCGAAAACTTTATAAAACTCTTTGCCTGGCCTCAGCTCAGGAAAGGAGCTGATACGTGCAGGGCTTGTTGCTTCCTTCAAATGATGGATCCTCAAAGCTCTAAGGAAGGGCGCAAAAATCTCCAGAGACAAGAGCTTGTTTGCTCTTGGAGGTGAGCAGAGGTGAGGTTTTGCCTTGCAGAGCTGTTTCCCACTCAGAGGACTTTGGTCTTGCATTTCCAGTGCCTCTTCTGTTGCACTTTCAATGAAGAAAATGGTACTTCCCTGCAGAGATAATGCTGTGGTTGGATATGTGCATTGCCAATGCATATCTCAATTTTTTCACCAGATTTAAGCAAGGTGAGCAGATGAACACTGTATTTTACCTACTGCCTGACCAGAGAGCATCCCATCCTCTGCCAGTCCTACTGTTCCAGTGACCTACAAGCATGGAAGCCCTTTCTTCAGGCTCACAGCCTCCCTTCACAAGCTTATCCTTTGCCACACTGATGCTGCTATGAGGTACTCATTATCCAGACATTGGTACCTTCTTTTTAGGCATTAAGAACAGAGGGTTATTATTTTTCACTACTCTTTGTTGTTGATTTTTTGATGGAGCAGGCTCTTGAAGACCCAGGTCATCTCACCTGTGAGAAAGAGGACAGGCTGTGTTTTAACCCCATATTCCTGTGATTGTCACTGGAGACTGCAAGGTGATGCTCCTCTGCTTGGAGTTTGTGTCCACAGCTGCTCTTCTAAAATTAGCCATCTAAACCAGCCCTCCTACAGTGAAGATGGAGCTCATGTTCTGCCCAGAAGCTTCTTTATCTAGTAGCTGAATTATTAGGAACTGGCAAATGCTCAGTGATGGAGAGACAAACGTTGGTAGAAGATACCCCATTTGGGGTTCAGTACTGCTTGTGAGCCCACAGCATGCCCCCTGGCTTTAGATAGGAGCTGAGGCATTAAAATTAACAGCACTTAAAATTAAATGGTCACTGAGGGCAGGTAAATGGAAAGAGAGCAGGATGAATATGCTCTGTTCACACTCCATGCTGGGAATGCTGGACCCATGGAGAAGCGTAGGTTACTGGTATTGTGGGTAGGTCCACACTGGGACTGGAAAGCAGCTGGTGACCACTGGTGTCTGTGACAGCTGTAGGGAACACAGGAGAACAAAAGGGGTTTCACTGAATTCTAGTCACAGTTTTGTTTTTTGTATACTTTTTTTTTTTATTGGGGGTAGGGGTGGGGGTTGGTATTTGTTTCAGGAACGCTGGGGAAAGACAGAAAATCATCAGATTACAGAGAATCAATGTAAATGTTCATCATTAGTACTTTACATCTTTGTCTTGCAGAGTGCTGAACAGGCAGCAAAACTGTCAGCTCCAGAAAGGTGGCTTTGTTGTTGGCAGCTGCTGGCTTGGACAGGTTTTTTCAGCTTTATCCACTGAGACCGTGAAAATATAGCAGATCTACTGAATCTGAGTGAACTGGCATGTCACATCTTCTCAGATCATTAGTACCTCCAGGTTACTGACAGCCAAGATTGTTCTGTAATTATTTTCCATCTCTACATGGTTGTTAAATGCTGCTATTCAAGAAAAAATGTTTCTCAAAATGCTTCTGGACTGTTTCATTAGTAATAACAGTTTTCCCAAATAAGCAAAGCAGAAGTGAGCTTCAAGGTCTCTAAAATTATTACAAAGGTAATTATACTAGTTCCACTGGTGCCAAATAGCATTTACAGTTTTGGGTTTTTTTGTGTCCAGTCCAGTTATTAATTTTCTTTAATAATTTACAATTTGACTGTCGTTATGGCACCACTTTGCTTTGTACCTAGCAATAATGACACTGTAGCCAGGAAGCTGGCCAGGGAATGAACAATAACACCTAAAATGTGAAGCCATGACTAAGTAGAGAATTTTGAATCAAAAAAACTCGAGTCCTGCCAGGCCAGACACACAGGAGGGTAAGACCAAATGCTGGAGGTAGAGCTTCCCTTCACTGCATCTCTCTGTTGGGTCCAAACTCACTGTGTTTAGAGGATGCAAATATAGCTAGATCCTCTAAGCCTTGAGCCTGCTAAGTAGTAAAAAGTACATGTTGCCCTTTGTAATATTGCTTGGCCTTTAGAAATACATTTTAGACAAGCCTGACAACTCTTAGTCAATATCTATTCTGTTTGAGACCAGGGAAGAAGTTGAAATTGCCCTCAAAATCCTACTCTCCCATATTTTTTAAACTGAAAAGCAGATATTTCAACTGTCTTCTTATGAGACAGTGTTAAATGATATGTTAGTAAATGCTTGCCCTTCTTTTCATCATTATTATTGTCTCTTATGTCCTTTGGCACCAGTAAATTTTCTGTTTTGGTTTTAAAAATAAGAAGGGTGATAGCAGACTCCATCTGTTAAGTGTCTTCTCTGTAGAAGTGAAACACTGTGTATTATTTGCACCACAGTGAAACAGAAAAAAGGCAAAAGAAAGGAAAAGGAAAGGAAAAGGGAAAGAAAAAGGGAAAGAAAAAGGGAAAGAAAAAGAAAAGAGAAAAAAGGCAAAAAGAAAAAAGGGAAAAAGTAAGCTAAGAAAAAAATTTCAATTTTTAATCTAGAAAAACTTAAATGACACCAAGACCATTTCTTGATTATGATTTTATTGATAAGAAAGCAAATATCTCCAAGTTTTTGTTAAGTTGTTACATAAGACAATGACACGTCTTGCGCAATGTCTGCGGAGAGTCAGTAAACTGCCTGTGGGCAAGAGGTGATGCAGGATACTGGGTTTATTCCCAGTCGAGGGTACTGGAAAACTAATCCCAGCTCACTCTGTGTGCCAGGGCACTCTACATTGGAAGCACGAAGGACTGGGATTTCAAAGCAATGCCTGTTCCCTGAGGCTTTATAATCTGAATGCAAATCAGTGAAGTCCGTATGGGCTGTTAGTAAACGTCTGAATATTTTTATCTAGATGCAATGTTACATTCTCTTTTGCAAGGTTTTAACTAAACTCTGTAGGTTCAGTACCCTTTCTGTAATGAGTGGTAAAATACCTCTTCTTTTCTGTTGCTGCAGTCCCAGCTTTAATGAATGCTTTTATCATAGAGGGGCACTGCACAAGGAAACACCAATTTAGATGTGTCTGTTTCACAGGGGACTTTAGCTTGTCTGTGATTGTTAAATAAACCAATTTATATTGTTTTTCTGTAAACATAATGGCAACAAAATTGTGCTTGAAATTGTTAGGGGAAAATGTGTTACCCAAAATAATCTAAATATTAAATCTAAATATTAATTTTACTTTTGGATTGATTAAACCAATATGCATTGCAGAATATTCAGCAGCTTTTAGATAGTTTTTGACAGCAAATTCAAATTCTGGTCAAATTTGACTGAGATTTCAGTTTAATCTTCCGTTAATAATTTTCTGGTGGCATTTGTGTATGAATTTGTTATTAGACAGCACCAGAAACAGGCTTTTTAATTTTAAATGCTTCTTTATCGGATTATTTATGTTACGTTCCTTATGTGGCTGGCTTTGAAATGCAACTTGATGAACTTCCTATTTGCAAGAGACGTGTTTCGCAAGTTGGTTTTAAGCTAGACCTTCTTTCCCCATCCTACTGCTCCATAGAGGGTTCAGTCTATCTTTGTGCCTGGATTCTAATGTGAGGTCTTTGCTTAGCCCACACAGCAACAGGACAACAGAATAACAGCTACTGAAATACACCTTTAAGTCATTTTATGAACTGAAGATTGATCTGGTTAGGTGCAAGTCCGTCTTACTGAGCTAAATGGAAGGTGATCATTCAAGGTAAGCAGTGTTTCTCCTCTACCCTTTTCCTTTTCCAGGGAAAAAGTAACAAACATAATTAATTAGACATTTCTTTTGCTGCTCTGCAAAAGCAGATGATGCTGCAGGCATAAACAAACAGCTTCTCTTTGGATGGAGCTTCCTAGTTTGGAAACATTGTCTATAGTTAGTGTGAAGAATGTTGCTGGAACCAGCTGCACTGCTCATTTTAGTTGAGACCAGTGTTTATAATTTTCTGATTAAGTCACAACTTAATAGAAGAGGAGGTTGCATTTCAAATGAAAACAGATACAAGAGAGTGTATTATAATGCATGTATCTTCCTTATACTTTGCTTCTACCCTTAGTTGCTTCTGCTCCCCCTAGGGTTCTCCTGGCCCCTCAGTGTTTTTCCACTTCTATACTTATTCCTTCCATGAAGCCTGTTGCCACCACTATGCTTTCAGTGATGCAGTGTCTTAAGCAGCCTTCATCTTCACACCTCTGTATCTATTTGTGAAGGTCCTCCTCACAGCTGATCCAATCCCTCTTGTAATGTCTTCAGGAAAATTGCTGTATTTTCCTCTGCTATTTTTCATTCATCCTATGATACCCCTGCCTACCCTGTGATCCTACACACTCCCCTCCTACCCTGTGATCCTACCCACTCCTCTCCTACAGGGGCTCTCCATTCCCCTCGTCTGGCTCTTCTCTGTTCTTGCTAGAGTGTGACACATTTCCTGTTCCTCACTGAACACTGTTGGCTGCTGGTCCAGAAGAGCTGGCTCTGTGTAATTAGTGACCCTCCAGAGAACGTGCATGTATTCTTTGAGCTGCCAGTCAGCTGCCTGCCAGTAAAGAAACGCTGCACATTTCTCTCAGCTTGCTGGCCAGAAAACCCCATGTTCTGGCTGGAAATTACTGGTACTCTGCCTGACACCCTAACTGAGGGGACAGAATGCATGTGCAAGCTTTTCCTCAGAACTTCCTCGGCAGCAGGAAGGGGTGAATTCCAGTTGAAGGGTTTTACCACAAAAATAGGATATCAGTGCTTACCAGAAAACCAGGAAGATTACAATAATACTCTGATGAGTGAAATAATTGTATTCCCATGTAAATAGAAGTGAAATGCTTTAATAATCAGTATTTTTATTTTTGGTTGGAAAACTTTAATCTGATTAATAGATAAACAGTATGACAGCAAGTATTGCAGTATTACATTAACGGACATTTGCAGTCTTTCCTCCATGTGTTGTCCAGGCAGTAGTCTTCTCCCACCTGCAGTAACTTTTAGCTGCCGTCCACAATTTTAAGACTTTCTGCATAGGAAGTCTTCATTTAAAGTGAGCTAAGAGGGTGGCGGTGCTCTCTGCTCTTCCTGTTGTAGACTCCCTTGCTGTGACCCTTTTGCCTTTGCTCTCCTCTTGCCTCTGAGCTTGCTGTCTGCTTGTCTCCCCCAGTTGATCCCAGTGGCCATGTTCACACCACCCCATGCTATATGCTGTCTAACAGCCTCTCCCATAGCTTCAACAGCCATCCTTTACATTCTGTGCGAGATACACTTACAGCCAGCATTCCCATTGTTCTGCCATGTCTCAGCTTATAACCTATGTGTCCCAGCTTTGGGACCTTCTGCTTTAGATGACCAGGGCTACAAAAATTAGGGCTGTTCAGACACCATTAGCAGGCCTTAAGAGGTCAATGCATAATGACACTTGACATTTTTCCCATGTCACAATATGACTCTCTTTCGAGAGGAAAAACATCTCCTCAGTAGAAAAGGAAAGCAGAGAAAAATAAAGATATGCCAGGTCTGAGCTCACTATGCTCACTATGCTCACTAAAAATCTGCTGGGACTTGAAATCTGCAAAGTAGAGTGGGGTATGTAGGACAGTTTATTTAGGGCTAAAACCTGCTCCCTCTGTAGCTTCTTGGAACGAAGCTGGAACAGCTTGATATGTTTGACAATTGAGATCCAACAAGGTGATGTAATCGTTGGTCTGCTTTTCCTACGTGATCTACCCTTGCATCTGGGATGTTTTGTTACATCTGACTACCATGCTCTAACTGGTGTTGTTCATTTGTGACTTTAGTATTTCACATTAGCATTAATGCAGTAAAGCAAGCCCAAAGCAATAAGAGTCATGAGCATTCCCTAAAAACATTTTAAGGGAGTAGTTTTTTGTTGTTGTTGTTGTTATTGGGTTTTTTTTAAGGCTGCACTGTCTCAGAAAAAAACTGTTTAAACTGAGATGTAGCTAAAGTTGCAAAAGGATGAGCATTTTGAATTATCTCTGTTGAGCAGCCCCATTTCAAAGAAATACTAACCTGCATTATTGTTCTTCTCTCTCCAGTCCTAAAAGCTCTCCCTGGCATTTTAATGACAGATCAATCACTTCAGCTCCAGGCTAAGAAATCCTTCATAGAATATTACAGGGCAGGTAGGCTTTCAGCTTGACATTCTTCTCAGCACAGGGATTGCAACTTGCAATTATAATTTTAATTTTGCCTTGTGAAACTGTAAGAGCCTATTCTGATGTGGAGATCTAGATCCTAAAAATTTGCACTTTCTTATGAAATACTTGAATTCCTAGGCAATGCAGCACCTTATTGATATGCAAAACCATTTTGATGAAACATGATTATTTTAAAGCCGGCACGGAATGACTTATCTTCAAAAAATAACATATGCAACACATGTCCTCCCGCTGTGTTTGTGGAATATTATTTTGAGCATTTCCTAATTTCTTTCTCTTGATTTGTTATTCCAAACAGTTCAACCATAAATTTAGTTCTGTTTCTCTGTCTGGGATCTATGCCTAGACCTGGGAGACCTGGGAGTGATGCTGCAGCTGTGCATATGCACTTGACTTACGACTGGTTACTGAACTGAATGGAACTTTCTCTGCTTCTCATGAGATCACAGAGGCAGGGAGGGCTCACTACTGCCAATCTACACCCTCGTTTTTTGACTGGTTTTGAAACTTATTGCTTTGGTTTGGCCTGCTAGCAACATTAGTGGTTTTTTAGTTCTGTTTCTCCGGTACTCCCTGTGACTCCTGCAGGTAGCCAGTGTCAGGGCTTGTGAGGAGCTCCCCATGGAAGAAGTAAATGCCAGCCCTCCTTCTTGAAAAAGAATGTTCACCAAGTCTTACTAAAGAAATAAAAGTGAAATAATTTATTCATTCCCAATTTCAAGATTCTGTAGAAGCAACACTACATCAAAATACACATTTCTGTTTTTTGGTGTGATTTGTTCCCTCCCCCCCCCCCTTTTTTTTTTTTTTTTTTTTTTTTTTTTTTTTTTTTTTTCTGGAAGCTTTCCTGTCTGTTCTCAGATGCACACATTGCTCTCTAATAGGACGCAGCTCACGCAGCTCAATTTCTGAGCAGCTGTGGGTAGGCTTGTTTTGGACTTCTATCTCCTGATGCAAGTGAAATTGCAACTTCTACCCTATCCTGCATGAAGGAGAGGTGTCCAACAGTTCTCTCTTGCTCCCCAAGGGAATAGAGTAAATATTTTTGACAAATGAAAAAAATTCAGACCATAATCAAAACAAATGAATGCAGTCTTTCCCAGCTAATTAATTCAACAGTCTGATGGTGTTATTAATTCTTACTGTTAGAGAAGATAGCTTACATGTTATTTGTGCAATTCTGGATAAAAGAATAAAAATGAAAAGCAAATAAAACCAATGAAAAATAAATATTCAGAAAATCTAAAGCATGTTCATTTGTTTATGAAGCCTGTAATTCAGCCTAGCCCAATCCAACCTAAGCTATCCAAATAGTGAGGCTATGCTCTGCAGAAGGTAGTTCTGCACTCCACTTGGACCAATGTTTCCATATTAATTAAAGACAACAGCAGAATACTTAAACTCTGAAAGCCTCATGGATAATTTTGCTTTAATATGTCCAATTTGGGAGAAAATTAATATTTTTAGAGGAGGGAATTAAAAAATTGTTACAAGAAACGTCAGGGAATCAAATTAAATTGATTTCTTTTTATTCTGCTTTTATCAGTCAGCTCCTCTAGAATTCAAAAGATATAGTATTAAATGAAACATTTTCTAAAGTTTACTTTTCTACATATTTATGGTTCTGAATTTTGATAATGAAAACTTACAGACTTTTTCTGAGTAACACACAAAGAAGTTGCTATATCCTCAAAGTATCAGTATTTTACAGACTAAAGCTGGAAGGAATTCCACAGAACTGAAGCAATACAGCTGAATTTTCTTTTCTGCAAATAGTCCAGCCTTTGTTTGTGTAAACTTCATATTGCTACTGTAGTGTTGTGGCAGAATATTTTTGACTCAGAAATTATATTCAAGAAGGAATATAATCCTACCTATCCCAGGTATGTGTGCATGTCTTTCCTATCACAAGTTTCTTCTACAGTCAATGACTGATAAGAATAATCTGCCCTATACAATTGAGAGGTTTAAACTGTAAACAAAGAAAACACAGATTTTAGAACTGAAGCAACTGAAAACTACTGTTTCAACATGAAGTTTCATGTCTGACATGATTTTTCAGGGCAGGTTCTAAGGTTACCTTAATCAGGTATTCAAGCAAATCAGGGAGGAGAGGATGGAACTCTGGTTTAAGTTGTAGTTCAAAGGTGCCATTCTGATATGCCTTCCATGTAAGCTTTGCAAGCCATTTACTTTCTTTGTGTCTCAATTACCTTTTGCATAACTCCTTGTCTTGCCTCGCGTGATGACAAAGATTTGGTAGATAAAAAGACACTGTTCCATGATATATGTACTACATAGTTGAAATCACATATATAATAGTTCTCTCACAGCCAGCAGCTGGTCTACTATGAAAATCAAGCCTTGGACAGCAAACCACTGCGAAGGTAGAGCTCTTCCAAATTTTTTTTTTTTTTTTCTTGTGTGAGAATAAGGCATTGGCTTCCTGTCCATTTACTGAGGAAGACAGGGATTAATTTCTGTGTGACCTATCTTTTTGTGCTTCGGTTATTACTACTGGAGGTCTTGGACAGGAAGTTGAAAACCTGAATCTGAGTTCTCACACCAATTGCTTGGTTTCAGTTCTTTTGTCTGTATTGTTTGTTTTGCTGTTTTTTGTCTGTGAAGATTTTTAGCAATGAACACATCAGATCCTCAGCTCTAAAAGAGAGTTTAAACTAGTCTATACAGTTTAAACTATATGGGATATCAGTAAAACTAAGATGTAATCTATACTAATTAAAGATTACCATGGATAGTACATTCATGAAGCAGCACAGACCTAATTTAAGAAGCAGCTGGGCTAAGTAGTATGACCACACAGATGATTCCAGCATTAGGAAATGAGATGGAGTCCCTGGAAAGTACACATACACATCCATGTGAGAAAAAAAAGGTCAGGAAGGTCTTAAGGGGTATTTTTCTTTTTTTTTTAAAGTCAGAAGACTTTTCCCTAAGCATTTAAATTTTAGAGGCTGATAATTTTGGGATGAAACAGAAATATGGTACAAGTTCCCCTAGAGATCTCTTCCTCTCTCCTCATGCAAGCTGAATGTTGCCCTACTTAGAAAAAAAGTCTGAGTTGCAAAAGACAGATTACCATTTCTGCTTCCTACATTTTCACTGGTGGCTTGATGCTGGCTAGTGATCCCCCGAAAATTATTTTGGCAAATGTGTCAAATGATTCTGAGTTGTCTGAGCCCACAACTTGCTGTGGCCATATGAGGGACAAGGAGTCAAGAAACAAGAACAGGACACCCGGGTCTCTCAGGGGGCACAATTATTTTTGAAGCTTCTCATGCTGCACATGTGACAGAAAACCGGTGGGAATGAGATGAGCAGCATTGCACGAGGGCCATTTCAGGACTAGCTGCAACTACAGTAGAAGTGATTGGGAAGGGAAGACAGCAGCACGGCCATTCCCATTCCCCATTTGTGTTCCAGGGTGTTTTGTCAGGCTCCATCAACAAATTATCTTCATACCAAGATATGAAGATCTCCTGTAAATCTGTCATTACTTTTCACTTCCCGTATCTTCTAAACCCAAGTTGCTTATTTTTGGTATGAATTTAACTTTAGGGTATTGAAAGTAAACCATAAAAATATCTAGAAATAACCTCAAGTAACCCCTCTAGACCTAAAACTTTTCATGTTTTAGTCTGATGTCTCAAGAGATCTTAACAAAATAAAATGTCTACTTTTGGGACCAGCTTGGATGAGATGTAAAGCAAAGTCTGAAGTTTTTTTTATGTTGTGGAAATTTACAGCAAGCCCCAAAAACATGGATCAGGGCTGAAAGGAGGTGAAGAGTAAGCAAATATCACAGATGAAGAAAAAGTGCTGAAAACTGGGAAATAGCGACATATTGAGTATGGGCTGGTGGTGATGGTAACAAGAAACCAATAAGGAAGAAAAAAATATTCTGGGAATTTAAAATTAAAACATCCAATGTTGATATTTACTTGATTGCCCTTTACAGAAATAGCTCATTTATGGCAATTCTATCTTCTGAGAGCAATAATTTGATGCAACTGCTTTTATCAAAGGGTCATTAGACAAAGACAGACATAAAAAAAAAGCATTCTTTAACAGTTTATAAACTAATAAGATAATTAAAGCAAGAGGATTCCACTGAAAAACCAACATTTGCCAACATCTTCCACATATTTCAGATGCCAGAGGATAAGAACTGTCAGTAAATACTGACCACTGAGAAAATAATGACCATTGTAAAATGATTTTCTGTTTCACTTGACTCTATAAGACCAGTAATGTGTTGCTAATGAAGCACCTAGGGTGCACAGAATTGCCTTTTCTGGAACTCTGAGAAACAACCAGCCATATGTACAGCAAACGTCTTTGGCAACACTGTGTGGCCTTAACTGGAATTTTCGTGCTGTAACAGTTTTATGACTCAATCATAATATTATTCAAACATAATTTTTCTGTATTTAATTTATTTATTGTCTCTAGTGGTAGACACAGAGACTGGTGAGCTAGATTATATTAACATTTCAGAGTAATAATAGAAGAAAGCAATTATCTTTGGGCATAAAAATCATTTTAATTAGACAGTCAGTAAAGTGGGAATGGACAGACAATGATGAATCATTATTCTGTGGTTTAATCAGACAGCCAGAGAACTGGTCTGAAAGAGGAGCTCAAGAAAGTGCTCTGGCTGATTGAGGGAAATGTGGACAACAAGGAGAAATGGTCAAATTCCTTGAGTTTCTTTTTATTACTGATAAAGTAAATACATTAGCCCATCATTTCCTTGAAATCACAGGAACATTTGGAGCTTGCTAATAGTTAATGGAAATATTTTCTTTAGTCTGTCTTAGATCGTATCAAACCAAAAGTAACTTAATGCCCATGAGCCATTCCTCTGAGCCTTCACTGGCTTTCCTTCCACCATGTATCAGTCTTTTTATGTCACATGGAAAAATTTGAATGGAAGTACCCAGTGCTAAATGACTGTACTTTCAGGTAAACCTGTGCATAATAATAGAATTTTGCTTTGGCCTTCTTAGATAGTGCTTGCTACTTTCCAGATCAGAAGATGAGAAGAGAGAATTTTGTCTGAGACTTTATTGTCTTGTGAGTGAGAAGAGCTTTTTACTACTCCAAACTGCATCCATGGCCCTGCTTTCTTCCTGCGCCAATTTCCAGGTCAAATATAACATAGTGATCCCCTCATGTAATGAAAGATGAAACCAGATGGTGTTGCAAACTCAGTGTAATTTAGGTGCCGTGTTACACAGTATCTATCATATGATAAACAGAACTCATTTGCATACTGAGAGTTTTGATAGGTCTGCACAGAGCCAAAATGAACTGGATAATTCATCATGATTTTTTATCAGCATACAGCGAGGTGCAGGTTAATGCAGCTCCAGTGTAGACGTGCTGCTCAGGCAAACAAAGACAAAGCCACAGTTCGATGGCAGCTCGTGAACACAGGCATTTTGAGGCTGTGTGCCAGGGCACAGCAGGCATGCAGACTCCTGTCACGATTCAGTAACAGCCAGCAACTAAGTACCACACAGATGCTCACTCACTGCCCCCATCCCCAGCCCCAGTGGGAGGGGAAGGAGAACTGGAAAAAACTTAAAACCCGTGGTTTGAGATAAGAACAGTTTAATAATTGAAAGAATGTAAAATATAATGTTGATTAATAATAATAAAAAAAGAAATAACAAAAATGTAGAGAGAAATGAAACTAAAGAAAGACTAGTGATGCATGATACAATCAGCTCACTACCAGCTGATTGATGCCCAGCCTGTCTCTGAGCAGCAATTGTCCCCTAACAGCCAGCTGCCCCCAGTATATATACTGGGCATGATGTTCTATGGTATGAAATATCCCTGGGATGGGCTGGACAGGGCAGGCCAGTTTTGGATTTTTAGATGTGATGACGCCTGCTGGGATGCCTTCTGTCACAACCCACCAGTAGGGGAGTGAGGTGTGTTATAAATTCTCATCAGTCTGAACAAAGACACCTGACATGTGTTAGACTCAAAAGGTGTTGGCTAACAAGCTCTTAAATTTATACAGGAGACTTCCACAAGAGTGGAGGTAAACAAGCCCTTAACTTTGTACAGTACACTTCAGTAAGTTCTCAATTCTCACGACAAACTCCTCGAAGGTGCTGACTAACAAGCCACAACACCACTTTTCAAAGGTACTGGCTCACAAGCCACAATACACCATTACACAAGATCCCCACTCCCACAAGACAGTTCAGTATAGAGTGTAGGATAGAATATGATAGCCACAGTTTGCTCAGGAATAGCAAGGGTAGAAAGCAAAGAATTACACCAGTCCCTAAATTGTGCATTGGTACTGCCATGTGGATGTTCTGGAGCTGGAGCTGTGAGACAAGTCAGGCAAATGAGAAAGAAAAAAGGAGAGGAGAAAGAGAAGAGAGAAAAAAAAAAGAAAGCAAGGGGCTGGATAGTTTCCCTTTTAGTTAACTTGGTGCAGCCTCTTTTGTAAATTAGAATTTTTGCACATTTTTTTTCAAACATATACTTCTCCAGGAATGAGCTAGGAGAGAGGAGACTAAGCATGAGTCTCACGGTGGAGCAGGAAATTGGCTCAGAACAACGCTGCCCCTGCTCTGCAGGACCCTCTCCTCCAACCACCTGTCCTGTAGGATGTTTGAGACAAAACATGCTTAGATCTGGTCAGCTACACCTTCTCTTCACCACATGAGGTGCCTGGGCACCTTGCCATAACACATGATAAAGCTAGGTACCTGAAAACAGAATTCAGAGAGGTGAGCATGCCGAGGTGAAAGTCTCCTTGGTTAGTCAACAGGAAACCTTGAGTGCAGGGCTTGGGAAATATCTGCGTCTCATTGTGGTTTGCAACCTGAAGTTCCTGCCAGAGCTGGTCATCCAAAGCTTTCTGAAAACTGGTGGTTCTTTCTCCAGTTTCCTTTCATGAGAAACTCTACATGTCTGCTCTGAAAGCCAGGCTTAGGATCTTCTACATGACACTGATAGCCACCAGACTGATAAGCATTTTTGGACTGCTGTTCTCCATCTTGCTGGGTGATGCCATTTCATTTTCCAGGGGGCTAAAGAGATTCCCAAGACATCCAGAGTGAAGATGTCAGCTCTACTGGAGGGGAATTGTTGCTTCCATACATTATGATATACAAGGTGAAAGCATTAAGAGTCAGTGGGGGATAAAAACGGCCACCAGGAGGTGCCTACTGGTCTCTGTTCTTGATGGCACCAGTTGTTATTTGAATGGATTAGAGCAATCCCCTAAAAAAACCCCTCAACTTAATCCCAGTTGAAATCCACATGTTTTTTGTTTTCCATAAATGTTTGAAGACCCATGTTAAGTCCATGGATACCTTCTCTGAAGAGTATCTTCAGGGTACCTGGATATCCTCAGATACCTAAGTCCTGCTGAGATCAAATCTCTCCTACCAGCACTGTAGTCGTCACTTTCCCCTCTTCTTGTGTTTTGCAGATTAAATCCCCAAGAGAAAATTTTGGAGACAGAGAAGGTCAGGGTGGCAGATGACAGCGTGGGCATCTGGCATAGTGTGAGTTCCACTGAGGGCAGCTCTGAGAGATAAAAATTGTCTCCCAAAGCAGAGGACAGGTGAAGCATGGAAAAAAAAAGAGTAATTATATATCTGAGAAAGAAAATGATGAGCATACTAGTCATTAACTCCTAGAGGAGGCACTGGAGTTTGAAGGGAAACTGAACTCCCTTTTCAGTGACATAAAGTGGTATAGGTATAATTGACTTTATTAGGGACACCAAAAGAGGTTAAGGGATGGCTGCCTCTGACACAGCGTAGGCAGATGCTTTGCTTTATTCAACATTGAGACTATTCTGACCAAAGACAGCTCTTCTCACATGACTTCAAGGAGGGCATTTAGTAGCCCCCACAGTCTAACTTACCTAAGAATAACAAGAAGATCATGCAAACTGCATCTCCAGCTGAGCTAAGTAGCACAAATGAATTTTAGCTGTGTTTCTCAATGAATCTGTGAGAAATCTACGAAATTGGAAGCCTTAATCCTGTGTCTGTTGACTGATGTGGTGGCTGTGGGGTTTGGGCTAGCCTCACTGTCACCCTAGCCTGGTCCTTATGGAGGGTTCTGAGGGTGGGCCTTTCCAGCAAAGCCATCATGGTCCTGCTATCACCACCATTCTCTGTGGGACAGCTGAACTGCATTGCCTGTCCGTGGTAACTACTGGGCCTGATGGCTGTTAAAGAGCTCCCAAAGAACATCACAGTAACTATGGCAAGGTCTCTGGAGGTAGCTGGAGACTCAGTTAATGTGTGTGAAACAGACACCAGCCATTCTGAGTTCAGAACTGCTAGAGGAAGCTGATGACTAATGAGTCACTGGGTTCTGCTTTCTGTTTGTTAATTATCTGATTTCTTTTAATTTATTCCTTATGCACTGAATAATTTCTACAAGTTCTTAGTCTATATCTTGCATAAAAATTTGCAGTTTCAGCAAATACTCGTACATAAACCTGCAGGCTAAACAGACATAGAAAATCAAACTGAAATGAGTGTGAAAATATTAGAAGAGGATAAGAAGTATTTTTTCAGATGGTATTTGTATTTGTTTCACCCTCCCAGGCCAATCCATGAGGAACTAAGACAGGGTCTGAAATGGTGGGAGAGCAGCATCGAGCTGCTTTCAGGGCTGCAAGGCAGGATTTACTGCTGCAGCCCAGCACAGGCTGTGATCTCCTGGAACAATATAAAAGCTGCTTTATGCAGGAACCTGGTCAACTGACTGCTGAATAGTAGAAAAAAATGGTCTGTCACTTTCTTCTGGTTTTATGTTATTCTGGATTCATCTCTGATATAGTCACATTGGAGTGACCTGCTAGTTCTGTCACACAGGCAGCAACTGAAATTCCTCACATGGGTTCATTGGCATGACAGTCTCTCAAAGTGGGCAGCTCACCGTGGGCATGACCACAATGCCCTCATCTGCAGGTCTAGCAGGGTGGCTGCACAAATTTGGCTGTATTGCCAGTTGCCTTTTTCCATCCTCTCTCTGCCTTTGTTACTGAGCTTCACTGACCAGGCACTAAACAAAACTAGATATTCAGCAGCAGCCTTTGGTTTCTGCACTTACAGCACATAACTGTGTCGAATCAAGCCCGAACTGAAAGAATATTTAGGCATAACTTCTTGGTGATTGCTTTTAATGACCTTAGCCAAAGCCCCTTCAGAAGGCAAAAGCAGCTGAGGGCATTAAGACTCGAGGGTGGTGCTCGATGTCTCACAAATTTGGATCTGCCAGTGACTAAGCTTTCTGAGTTGATATTTAAATCAAGTGATAAAACCAGCTTAGAAGTTAAATAGTGATTAATTGTCTACATCCATATCTGAGGAGGAGAAAGAACTCAGCCAAGAAGTATTTTAAAATGAATGCAGCTAGTTTCTGCACACAGTAGGAGATGAGAAACAGGGAATGTATTTTGGAGAGGATATTTACCACATTTTCACACTTACAGCTAGCAGCATAGCTGAGAGGAAAAATACTCATTTATTCATCCATTCAAGTTATAAATGAGTGTTGTTTATACCAAGAGAATTGACTGAAGCATTGACTGGAGCATCGCCCCTTTTCTCTTAGACTCCCCAAGAGCTACTCTCTACCATTGTCCATCCTCCCGCTCATTTACCTCCATTGCTTATTCCAGTCCTTATTATTCCTTACTTTATTACTCTCTACCCCTGATTTTGTGTGCATATCCAAGTCGTACATGTGAGTCATACGTATAAATACTGATTTACAGTAGTCAGATGATGTAAGTTGTGTGCAAGACTGAATGGTAGAGAAGGAGAAAGTGCTGGGTGCTTAACTCACAGGAGCAGACTGGTGTGTGCGGATTGGAGGTGGACTCACAGCTGACTATAAACTACTAGTATTTGCTGCGGCTACAGGGTTTTAAAAACATAATTAAAGATTAACGAACCTTAACAAGATCTCTGCCTGACAGAGGAATGTTAACAGAAATGTGAAGTTCTGCATAGCTGTGTAGCTTAGGCAGCCCTACTGCAGTTAATAAAGCTGAAATGCTGGAAATACCGAGGATGGTGGCACGTTCACTTTAATGGCAGAAGTTAGTCAGCTCTGTACCTTCTGTTTGTGCTTCTCAGACCGTTTAGGTGTAAATAGTTTTGGACAGAACAGAATGGTGTTATTTATTGTGTCACATCTAGTAGTTTCAAAGAACAATTTAGCTGGACACGTGCAGTGGTGTGTGCACACTCCGAAACCAAAATAATTTTAACTGGTGTTCTGCCCAGTCACTCTTATCTAATGAATCTCATAAATTTACTTTTCTCCCAGCCCCTAACTACTGTTCAGAAAGGAGAATAGCCTTCCCAACAATGTATCTGCATGAATCGTAGCTGAGATGGAAACAGATTTCTGTTTTAGTCACAGAAAAATATTTTAAAAGTGAAATTCTGTTATAGGCAGATGATAACGTCCTTTTTGCCACAAGAACCCATGCTTCATTTTCTGCTTCATTTAATGCATGTTATAAAACACAGCTTTATGAGCTAACTTTACAAACCAACAAAAATCTGCGACTGCATTTTATGCTAAGCTTTGAGGATTAATTTTCCTGAGTGGTGCAGATACTTCTGTCTTCAACAGCATACATTTTCTACGATGTCTAGTGGTGAAAGTATGCATATGAGGAGTGGGAGCCAGGGATTCTCTTCTTTAGCCAAGGCTTTTTGACCACTTTCCATATCTTCTGTGGGATGAAATTGTTTGAAGAGCATCTCGACTTTTTCACTCCCAAATTGACAGCTGTGTAAGGTAGCAAAAAGGAGAGAGCAGAAAGAGAGAGAAGCAAAAGAAAGGATTTAAAGGAGACCTACATTATCCTGAAGCATGTGATTTTAATGGGCTTTTCTGGTTTCTGTATTTTTCCTGACCAGTGAAAATTCTTATCGGTTCTACACATTATCCTTCTCTTCCCTGCTGTCTTGAGAAGAAAGTGGTTCTGATTGGCAATTCTTTTCCCATGATTTGCCATGGGATAAATCCAACAGTTTTTATGCAATCAGAATATGCCTGGATTTTTTTTTTTTTTTTCACTGTAGTTGTCTTATCATGACTCTTTAGAATTTTCTGTCCCAGTCTTTTTCTACAGTGTGGAAAAATCAGATTTATTGCTCATTAAATGGAATTCACTGTTTCTGTTGGACAGTTGGTATGGGCAAGGGCTGTTGAAACAGATTTGGGAAGCTTATGGGCCTGTTTGCAGTTATGGACTGTTTGCAATTAACTGCTATTTAACTGACCTGTAAAATCAGAATTAGTGGCCAGTGCTGACTTGGAAGATAAAATCCTCAGAAGCATTATTTTATAGAGGCCTTCAAAGTCTCCTACTTTAGGCAGCAATGAGTCTGACTGATACTTGTCCCTCATTGTAAATACAGTACCCAGAGGGTGACATTTACAGTAATACCAGACACACCTCCATGTTGGGCAGAGAAGTGACTGAGACTATCCAGGCAGAGAAAGACTTGGGGGTGATGGCTGATGAAAAATTCAACATGAGTTGGCAGTGTGCACTCAAAGCCCAGAAAGCCAGATGTATCTTGGGCTGCATCAAAAGGTGCATGGTCAGCAGGTCAAAGGAGGTGGTTCTCCCCCTCTACTCTGTTCTTGCGAGACCCCACCTGGAGCACTGTGTACAGTTGTGGTGTTCACAGAATAAGTACATGGAACTGTTAGAGCAATTCCAGAGGAGAACAACAAAACTGATAAGAGGACTGGAGCATCTCTCCTATCAAGACAGGCTGAGAAAGTTAGGGCTGTTCAGCGTGGAGAAGAGAAGGTTGCATGGAGACATAGCAAACTTGTAGTATCTAAAGGGGATCTATAGGGAAGTCAGAGTCAGTCAGGGACTCTTCACTAGGAACTGTAGTGATAGGACAAGGAGTAATGGGTACAAATTGAAAGAGGGGAAATTTAGGTTAGATACTAGGAAGTAATTTTTCACTGAAAGGTTGATTAGACACTACAAACAGATTGCCCAGGGAGGATATAAATGCCCCAACATATGCCAGGTTCTATAAGGCCTTGAGCAACCTGGTCTAGTGGGAGGTGTCCCTGCCCATGACAGGAGGGGTGGGGACTAGATGATCTTTAAATTGTATTCTAACTCCTTAACATTCCATGATCCTATGATTGTTTCTACAGGGGGAGTGGGGGGAAGGGCTTCTATCTACAGCTGATCTGAAATGCTCAAATTAAAGTAGGTAATAGGAGAAGAGCTGTGGCATCCAACTGTTATCTTTTATTTACTGACTGATAAAATATAAGGTATTACTTCTATTACCACCACACCTGGGAGGTCCAGTCTAGCATCCCTACCTCAGTGGTTGCTCTGAAGTGCAGGACAAATAAAGGGATTGGAAGTACTCACCATGAGTACCTGCTGATGACCTTGCTGTTGGCAAGGCAGGCTCTCCTCTCCTGTAGCAGCAGTCTAAATGCTGATCAAGATTCCTGTGGTGTTTTGGCAGAGAACAATTTGCTGGAGGCGATCTGTGCAGCAGCCTGGTGTGGCTGACTTGTGTACCTCTGTCAAGTGAAACAAGCTCTGGGGGTTTGTGCCCCTTTCCCTCTTCCTCCTGTCCCAGTGCCTGTGCACAGCCAGCCTGTGGGCTCCAGGGCAGTGGCACTGTCGTCCTAACCTTTGCAGTAGTGCCAGCTTTGTGGAAACGAGTATTTTTTTTCTTCCACCAGCTGATGGAGGCTGCTGCTGTCCACGCTCTTTGCCTTTCACTCCTGTTCTTCCCTCCTACTCCAACTATGATTTTCCATTTTTTGCTTTTCATGCACATGAAAACCATTTTCTTTTCACTCAGTCAGAGCAGAGCTGATATAACAATTTATCTCTACCTTACCTTTGTGCTCCTTAAGTGTGCATGTGCCGAAAACTCTCCCTTAAGGTATCATGATTTAAAATGATGGCAAAACCAATGGCACTTTTCAATTTAAACTGTAGCCATTGCACATAGAACATCTGTGCTCTCCCATTCAAAACCTGTACCTCACAGTTGCACCTCATTATGCCAGTGTGTTGTTTTGGCTTTTTTTTTCACAGCCTGAGCATTTTAAAGGGGCATCTTCAGCTTAAACAAATGGCTTGTACCAGGTGTAGAGGACTAAGTCCAGCTTTTCAGATACTATGATTCACTAGGACTGAGTTTCCCATGCTGGAACAATTTCTCAGAAGGACATCTAACTTTTAAGCAATTCATGTGCCAGTGGGTCATTTCTTTGCATTTATAGATTTTATTTATTTCTAGATTTTTCTATTTGTCCTGGAAAATTACAGTATCCTCATTAATTCTCTTCTCTTAGCTCAGCTCTGTGTTGACAACTTGTAGTTACTTTTTTGAGAGAGTATGCCTGGTCTTTGACCCACTTCTCAGATGAAGTTAATCTCCCATGGCATTGTTTACAGCTTCCCCTCTGTTGAGTTATTTCATCCTTAGGCTTAGGTTGGAACCTTTTCGGTAGCTGTTCCTGAAAGAAAAATGTTGTGTGGACGGAAATGTCTAAACAGCAGACAGTGGGATGTTCCCAGGTCAAATTTTGATGGTTCTTTTTTCACACTTGAATCTACCTCTTTTTTTTTTTTTTTTCTTTATTAAAATAATAATAATCCCAAATTAATAAAGATTTGATGCTCAGAGTGTTCTTACAGCAGCTGGTCTCATCTAGGTTTGTAAAACTGTAGGAAGTGAAAAGCTCTGAGGAGGCTAGGGAAAGAGAATGTTTATTTCAGCTTTAGCAGGTAAAATTGTTTGATCTTTCTCTTACAGGTCTGGCAAAAGAAAAAAATTATTGTGTCTATCAAACCTCTGTGTAGAATGAAATCTCCATGGATAAAGTATCTGCCACTGAAGGGTACAGTTACTCTGTACCGAGACCGTATATGTAGTGTGTGTGTATTTAAAGATCTCTACAGTTCCTAGTTTTATATGTTGGTGTAAAGTTGGGTAAATTGTCTTGACAAGGAATACCATTTTTCCCTGTGGTTTTAACTGCAACACGGTGGACAGCAACATTACAAAACTCATCAAATGGAGTGCAGTTAGCAGAAAGAAACAAGGAAATGGTGAAAATAACACTTTCCCAGAAAGCCCAGCAATAAAATTCCATAAGAATTTCACATTACAGAAATGAAACTTTTTAAAAAGAACTGAATTCAGTGCATTAGACTGAAATATATTGAGTAATGTGGTGAAGTTCCGCATGCATAACTGAAGAAGGATTGAAGTAATTAATATAATACATTTTTCTCATTCAAAGAGATGGTGCTTTTGATGGGGTTTTACCAATTGGAGGAGACAAAACAGTCCATGTTGTTTTCTGGTTACTTGTTTGTGCAGGTAACAGGCACCCTCACTGCTGTGTCTTCCCTATCTTATCTCTCCCACCACACCAGATTGTTTCTACCTAGTGAAGCATGAGTGTGCTTATGAGCACTCATGTGCCAGAAGGGAGGAGGCTATCATGAATCCAGCAAGAACCAAATGACAGAAGTAAGGGTGGACTGACTAATCTCCCCCTCTGCCACATATGTAGTGCTCTGGATTCTGGATTTTATAGGAATGATTAAAGTCTTTAGGAAAGTTCCCAGAAAAGGGAATAAGTTGCTCTTAGCTTTTCTTTTAATGTGGGATTTCAGAAGATGATTTCAAACCTATTAAAATTTCGATCTCTAATAAGCTTAACGTAAAATATTGGAGCTTATTAATCTTCTCAGGCTCTGTGCTGAATAAAATAGAAAAGAAATGCATTCTACAGATAAGATCTTGCATTTTTTACTCAGAAGGAATGTTAACTGTTTAGCAACTGTTATATCTTTGAGTATGCGAAATCAAGAAAAAAACACCAACAGAATAATTTATTTTAAAGGTATTTTCCTTTGCAAATTAGTATCTCCTAGGTAAAACAAAACAACAGTTAAAGAAATAGACTCTTAACACCTCCATCATTGAGTGTCTATGCATATTGACACAAAGCTTACTACTAGCTACTTTTATTTAGCCTTTTCCTAAAAATCAGTCATATGTTCTGTGGGAATTCTATCACCTGACTGTGTTGCAGAAGTGTCCCCAGATGCAGGATGTAAAGGAACCCTTGGGTAAATTTAGCGAGTGCTAGAATTTAGCCTTTAAGATCTCTGTGCATTTTCTGGTAATTAATCATGATTTTAAATCTCTGTGGGCATTTCACAGTAATTAATCATGGTGAGACAAACATCTCTTTGACAGCCCCGCTGCTTCTAAGCAGTCAGTTATCCACAGTCAGTGTATGATCTGTGTCATGCATAGGTGGTGTAAAATGGATCCATGAATCTGACTTGGGCAGCAGGGAGCAGTAGTGTGACATACAGAAAAAAAAGGTGTACTGCAGTATAGAGACTAAAATAAATAAATTACAGTGACCTTACATACAGCTGGAAAAGTTCGGCTTCTAAAGTGTGTTTGAAGTAAGACAAGTTGGAGTTTTAATTCATTGGATGATTCTGAAGACACTCCAAGTTTTATAGCTGAGACTGCTGCAGCGGAACTCCTGGGGTACACTAGCTCAAGTCTCTGGTTTTGCCTACTATATATTATCTCTAATAAGAAGAAAAAGCTGAGTAGAATGAAGACGAGCACATTCATTTATTTAGATTAGCCAGCAAGGTGACAAGTACGTCTTGATGCCAAAATGAAGCTGTGTAAACCATCCTCTTGAGAGTAGGCATATGCAGGGGAGGTGCTGGAGCATTGAAACGTGGAAAATGATGGGCAATGTAAGAAGCTGTGACTTGCTGTGAAGTATGACACCTTTTAAGTCCTTCTTGACTGCAGTGCTTTGGTTAGTGATGCACCTTTCAATACCTTGGACAATTGCGGCTTCCTTGGGCCTGGCACCAGGCGTGCCAGGCCACCAAACAAGAGCATGGGCCCAAAGTAAGACTGTGGTGACATGCTCTAGAGACATGTGAAACCTAGCACTGAACATGGACTTGAGAGGAAAGAGAGAGCTGTGATTATCGGTCTCAGTGTGAATTAATGGCCCTGCAGCCTATGCAGTGCTTTCTGAGACAGGCAGTACTTGAGGAAGCCTTATCTGCATAGGAAAACCCCTAAGTTCTGGCACCTAGGAGATACCTGGGCTGCTTTTTATTTTATTTTTATTTTAATGAGAGGCGTATTATGACTTGCAGGTGAGTGCTTTTCTCCTATTACTTCTTAAGGCCATCACAAAATTCTCAGTCCAAGAGAAATAAGACCAAACACTGAAAAGGTTGACATTTCTTCTTCCCTTCCCCTCTCTCCTACCTCCTTCTTTCCTCCCTCTCTTCCTTCATCCCACCCTTCTTCCCCTTTCCTCAATATCACTGATATTCTGTGTAAACTTCCATTGTTTCCAAAATACTCTCAATGTGAAACACTGAGCCAGCCTTCTGGCTGTCTCCTTCCTTACGATCTTCAAGTCACTGAGTATTCCTGAAGGCCAAATACTCATACAGCAATGCACAGAGCTCAGCCTTCCTGCCAAAACACTCTTTATACATTAAAACTACTGCCATTGTCCTTTATAATTTCTTACAACATTCAGGTTATTAAGTGGAGCTCCATACTTGGGCACCTAGAGATCAGATGTTTAGGGTGAGCAACAATAGCAGCTCAGCAGGAAGTCAATGGCATGTTTCAGTGCTTAACTTGATATGATAACCAGAAAAATTCACAAGGTCTTCAGAGACAGCACTGGGAACATGACCAAGTACAGAATCTCTCTTCTTATTATTTTAAAAGCTAGGAGGTACATGTATATATTTAAACAAATAGTAGAAAGGGTATGGAAGGAAATTGGTAAGCAGTCTAAAGGGAGGAAGGTTATTTGGTATTGAGGGAAGATTACTACCTACTGGGATTAGATATGGGTTGGTGTGAGAAAAATTTGCTTCACAGAATCTGAAAGTTAACTGAAGCAGAAAGACCAAAGAAAAGCTATTGTACTGCTACTGTTTCTAGAAAAAAGACTGAAGATAAACTCTTAAACCCCGAAAGGTCTCCTATGAGCACAGGAGCTTGGCTGGATGGACTTGTCTACTGCTGTTGCACCACAATACCTCCACCAGTGCCTGGGATAAATGGTCAGCAGTTTAAACCATATCAGAAAACTGATTGGCCTGAGGTATAATGCAAAGCAAATCTTTGCCCTTTTTGAGCTCATCTCATGCTTGGTCTGCAGGATTGTCTTTATTTATCTGGATGCACTACAGTTGTCATCTCTGAAAGTTGGTTACCTCTCTGGTTTTGAATAGAGAGAGGACCAGTGTGGAAATGCACCTGAATTGTCCTGGTAACCAGTGAAGTCTCTTTCCCAGTCTGGGTGATGGGAAACTTCCCATCCCCAAGAGAGTGCTGTCTTGGAAAGTGAACTCAGTTGTCATGATGCCCTCTTGAAGATACTCATAAGGAAAAGGTAAGGTGGAGGTGTATCATAGGTTCTGTGCCTCAGAGAAATGTGTCTAATTACTCTTCAGCTTCTCAGACACAAACAACCTGGAACTGTGTCTCAGCTAGATCACTTCTCTTGCATATCAAACATAGCAAAGAGGAAAGGCATTTAGCACATAGCTCAGAGGAGTTGTTCCAGTAACAGAAATAGAGTTCATCTCCTCCCAAAAAAATGTTTTTAAAAATTTGCCAAAGGCAGAAAAACTGAATTAATCTAATAAATCAAAGACTTTTCGATATGTCACAGGAATGGCAATACTGAGATTGAACTGGTAAGTAGGAGATGCAGGAACACAGAAACTGATGACCTTCTTTGCCCAATTTAAAGTGAGGGTCAATTAGTGGACAAAATAATGAGCAGACAGCTATTCTGAATGATCGTGATTTGATGTGGGTACTGGTAAGATCTGAAGCAAAGGCAGTGAGTTTCACTGCCCTGCACTCCAGAGCCCACTGTATTAATAACACTATGACACTATCATCCTCATTCTGAGAGATGCCATGGCCTGACAGTCCTAAATGGAGAGAGCAGATGATGCCAGGATCATTCTCAGCTTTGTCTGCTTGCCAGATGCCTTTTGAAAGTTACAAGTTCTACTGCTGTCTTCATCCACTTCATATCTTTTTTTTTTGAACAAACCTTTCCTATCCTGTTTCTTCTAATTTCTGCCTTTCCTTCTGACATCTGCTTAAGGAGTCTTTGCTTTAGCTAGTTGAGTCTGAGTATTCTGAACACCTCAAAAATGACAGCTAAAGCAGTGTATTATACAGATTAGTACTGGCATCAGATTGGCAGTTTCTAGGTGGCTGACAGAGGCAAGTGCTATGCCTAAATTTCTCTAACTATGAAACTATAAGTAAAACTCCAAAACCAAAGCCATGCTTTCTGTTTTTGCCATTGTTTCTTTTCCTCTGTTGTATATGTTTCACTTGTTTTCTTCAAGAAAGCAGAATCATTTCACAGCTCTATCTTCAGGCCATCCCAATAAATTCATATCTTTTTCAAAACCTTGCCAGCATGTTCTGAAAATGTCACAGAATTTATAGAAATTTTAACATACATGTTCATAGAATTCCTTAGTGATGATCCATTTGTGTTGGGTAAAGTTTAATAAAACACCTGATTTACTTCTCCAAGCTGCATAGTAACACCAGAGATGGCAGGTTTTACCTCTGCATTTTAGGAACCCTTGAAAAAACAAATGGAAAAGTAAAAATTTCAGTCACTTGTCATTTCAAAATAGTGAAGAATGAATTGCAGTAGCTGGTAATTGCTATTGCTGTCATAGTAAGCCAGGGGAGTTTTCTTCAAATTTCTCTAAACTCAGATATTCAGGTGCCAACAAAACACAGTGATCAATTGAAACAGAATTTTGTATGGAAAATTCATGCAATTATACTTAAATCTTCCAGATCAAAGAGTCTGTTTTATACTTTGCTGAAATTCACTCATTAGGTAAGAGTAGGCCCATCCATTTCTTGCTGAACCACTCCATACTCAGTATACATATATCAAACTGAGATGTTTTTGGAATAACTTTATACGAGGCAGGGCAGATAGAAAAGTAACTCAATAAATGTTTAGACAGATTTTTTTCAATGCTAAAGGATGCCATATTTAACAGGTTATTAAAATAATGAGGGAAAAACATGTCGTAGGAGCTTCTCTGTGTGAACTATGAAGAAAATTACAAGGCAGTTACATCAAGTTCTCTAAGCAAAATCTGTCTTTGTTTCTTGGTATAGCTCCTACACTTTGTTAGCACTTAAATAACAAAAAACAATAAAGAGGGATCACAAATACTGTAAAGTGTTGCAGTGTTGTGGTAACAGAAACTGAAATTCAGGTATTGCAATTGACAGTGTCTGCTATCTATACATTCTGTGCATTCATCAAAGACCTTTCAGAGACTGAATGGCCTTCAAATGTTGTCCTCTGATGCTGCGAGATGATTTACTTCAAAGCTCTTCTGCTTTAGAGTTAAAGATGATCAGGATCCAGCTGCCACAGTGCCAGAACAAAATCGCTGACAAGTAGTAAGGGATACCGTTATCAGATAGTGGAAAGGTTTAACAGAGCCAACTGAAGGCTTTTCTGTGATGTGATATCCCTCTTTTGCCCTTAGCAAAGAATGTACTTAATTTCCTTAAATTCTGCATAAAGAGACTCCTTGCAGGTGGATGCAGAAGGTGCATTGAAATGAAAATGTCCCTGGCCAGAGAACTGAAACATCATCAGTCCTTTGCTGACTATAAGAGATGCTCAGATGCTTGCACAAATTGAGTGGGGACCATTGGTTACTCTCACTGTTTTTCATGACAGCCTATGGTAGACTAATACCTGTAGCTCTTCAGTATCTATGTGTGACTGTATTAAAGACATCTTCTAACTTACTGACCAGATTTGACACTAAAAATCAAAGTGGGTCATATGTTGGCCCCTCTCAGGGTGGCAAATTTAGTTTTTAGAGATACTTGAGTATTACTTGTAGCTATTTATGATTGCCTCTTGCTTTATAAAATGAATGTCCATATATGTTACTGCACTTTAGGAATAATACCAAAACTTTGTTCCTGTAGACTAAAGTGAAAACACTCCATAAATAACAGGATTATGTATCATCAATATCTTTAACTGCATAATGCTTTTAGACAAATGAAGTAAAGCTCCAACACCCCTTATGAAGGCTTTTGATCTTTTTTAAACCTAGCCCTAATTTTACCTTCATTCTCCAGACTATGAGATGGCAATTCCTTAAAGTCCTTTCATATTACTTTTTTTGGCTCTGGAGACTGAAATTTTCTTCATGTTTATACCATAAAAGGGAAATCAGACTTACCTGGCTTTCTGAATTGAAGTTTCCTTGTTTTCTATTATCTCTGTAAAATCATTTTCCATACCACTTTGTTTTTCATATCATTCATCTCAACCCTCTGCTATTCCTATAATTAATCTGAATAGGGTACCTGTTTCAAAGTTAGTACAGTCTCCCAATCAGATCCATTGCATGCTCAGCATCTTGGAAGATTGCCCTCGTGCTGAAAGGAGAACTTAGACCTTTCCAGAGTGAAAAGAGAGCTATCCATCTGTGAGGAATTCTAAGCTGGACGCGCTAAATTTTGCTAGTGTTCCTCTTTACTGGGACAAGTCAAGGTTTGGAACATGTCATAGATTTATTGCTTTCATTAACATGATGGAACACAACAAGTAGAGTGTTGCCACTGAGTTTGCTGCACCTGTCCTGTAATGCAATACCCAGCCATTATCAGATGTAATTAGCATGTTTGAGGCAATATATTAGTTCACCACAAATGCTTTTTAAAAGGAGGAGGGAGGTTATACTGAGTACTTTATGACTTTCCTAAAGAGTTTAAAAGCTTTTTAAAGGAGTAAAAAAACATTCACACTAGAAGAGCTGAATTAAGGTTCTTCAGGAAAACATTGTTATGGATGGAGACCTGCTTTTAGCAAAGCAGTGACATGGGAAACCCAAAGGCATAAATTTAAAAATGTTGATGCCAACAGTATAAGAAGAAACTTCTGGTAACATCATTCATCCACAAAGCCTCCTCACAATACAGCTTGTACAGGAAGATCAATATCATGGCAGAAGCTGATGGAGGGTTAAGCCCTAAATAATCTGGGATTTTGAATCTAATGTATCATAGAGTAGTGAGAAAAGAGCAGTCAGGTTGGATGGAGGATGAACACATATATCTTCTCTTTTATGCATGTAACAAAGAAAAAGGGGATGGTCTCTCTTATTTGTGAAAGGTGTTGAGGAACAAACCAATGACTGAGGAAAGCTGTGAGAGTTCCTCACAGAGGCATCCAATATGACAACTTGTAATTATAAAAAGCAGATCTAGGTTCAAGTTTGAAAGTAGTCCAAGATGATCTGTCACCTGTAGTCTTGGGCCTGATGGATGTGATTTTGTGCATGAGCTCAGCAGGAAGATTACCTACTCAGAATAGCTTGTGGTATTCAAATAGTAGAGAAAGTAAACACCAAGTATGTCTTTTTGGTTTAATCTCCTACCTATGGTACTCTCATATCCTATTGTACTCATCTTCTGTAGAAAATATGCTGTATTTTTTGATTAGCAATGAGAAAGGATTTTCTGATATTTTAAGCACTTTTGTTTCTCCTTCCAGTGCTAAGAGAAGACAGAATACGTGAACACACTGTACAACATATGAATGATAAACCATGAAGGCAACAAATCCTTGTTCAGTTTTCCCAGTCCTCAGCCACTGTTCCTTCACTGTCCAGCTTAGAGATCTCATCAGTGTGCTGAGGAACTACTGTCTGATGTGCACTTCTGTTTTGGGCTAAAGTAAGGAGTAAAAAGGCAGAGAGGGTCTCAGTGTTAACACTAACATCTACTGGCTGACGACCAAATTAAAAGTCAGGGTAACAAGGAGTTTTTTTCTATAGTTAGATCACATATCTGATGGAGCAATTTATGAGACATTGTCGCAAGCTCCTTTTCCCTTGGAATAACTTCCTTTTGCCTTGGAATGTTTTTGAAACAAGGTAGTTGTCTGAGGAGAGGTTCCACAGCTGCTGGGTTTGAAGCAGCATTCAGTGGCCTTTGCTTGTCAGTCAGAAGAGAGGAACATGGTGCTGCCTTGGAATCTGCTAAAGTTTCACCACCATTTCAGACTTTAAAAATGAAAAAAATGTAACACAAGTATACTAATATTTAAATATCAGCCTATTCTGACTGTTAACATAGATCCCCAAATACTGATGACCAGCACCAACTGGGTATTGACAGGGTACTGTGCCCAGAGTAAAGAAGGCTGTGCTTCCTGCTGGGATCTCTTTTGTCCACACACATACTGTAATGGAGGTTTCTCTTTCCATGCTGTCAGTTGCCTTACAGTGCTTTTTTTTGCAATATTGGGCTGAGGAGAAATGTTCTAGAGAATATTACTTTGTCCTTTTTATAAGATGCTCTTATACTGATTGATAGCTTATTATCTTGATAGCAGAAAATGAAGGAGCTGGTACAGAGAAGACAAAAAAAAAGAGATGTGTACTTTGACACTAGAATGACAAACACAGCAAGAAGGCCAACACTGAAGAGAATTTAATTTAATTTATTATGGAAAACAACTGGCAAAGCTGCAAGCATGGTTGGCTGTGTGGTATAAGTAAAACTATAATAGTTGCCATTTATATACTCTGGCTTGAAAACAGGCTGCTGTGCCATTTCTGTGCAGGCTGATATTGTGTGTTTTCCATACAAGATTACTTTTTCCTTTGCATGCCACCTCCTTGGAATCCATCAAACAGATTATTCCAAAGTGACCCTTTTGTAATAGTATGCATATTAAATTTATACCTAGCCTCAAATAAAGCTCAGGTTTGCATTATTGAATATATGAGCAGGGCAAGCAGAAGCAGTATTAATTTTATTTAATGTTATGCCTACTATATGGAGTTAAAAGATAGGAAGATTTACTACCCGTTTCAAGGGAAGTTATTGCAGTTTGATATTAATGTTCTCAGCATTTTCTTTTCTTTTCTTTTTTTTTTTTTTTAAATCTGTAGTATAGTAATAGAGAAATAACAGCAAATTTCACAGGTTATTGTAGTACAACCATCAGGGGCCTGGCTGCCTTGTGGGAGCTGAGAGTGACAGTGGGACTGTATGAAATCAGTCACGAGGTCAATCCAGACCCCATGCCCCACCCCTGGTTGACCCTGCCATGGTGGCACTCGGAATTCCAATGCCTGAGTGTAGATTGGAAGCAGTGGGTCCACAGCATGGGCAATCCTACAGGCTGCCCCCTCTTATCCTCCAAGGGATGGGGCTTTCCCTGGCTGTCCCAGTGGGGTGCTTGACCTGGGCCCTGGCAGCTGAACCCTAGGAGGTGGGATGCTCTCAGAACTACAAAAGCAAGGAGAAATGGGCAAAGCATAGACTCATCTATGGGGTGATATCACAGTGAGCTTTAGGGTATGCTTTTCTTGGGGCACATATAAGGCATTTGCTTGCATTATTACATGTATGAGTAGAGCAAGCAGTAGGAACATTCATTGCATTTAATGCAGTCCATTACATTTAATGGTCCATTTAATTTAGTCCATTGCCCTATGAAGTTACATAAATACCTACTGCACAGCTCCTCTTTCTCCCTGTACTCAGCACTGGTGAGGCTGCACCTTGAGTACCTGTGTTAGGTTATGGGCCACTCACTTTATAAAGGACAATGAAGTCCTGGAGTGTGTCCAGAGAAGGGCAACAAAGCTGGGGAAGAGTCTTTAGCACAAGTCTAATGAAGAGTTGCTGAGAGAGGTAGGGTTTTTTAGCCTGGAGAAAAGGAGGCTTGGGGGTACCTTATTGCTCTCTGCAACTACCTGAAAGGAGGGTGTAGCGAGGTGGTGGTTGGTCACTTGTCACAGGTAACAAGCCATAGGACAAGAGGAAATGGCCTGAACTTTACCAGGGGAGGTTTAGGTTGGATATTATGAAAAATTTGTTCACAGAAAGGGTTGTAAGGCATTATAAGAGGTCGCCCAAGGAAGTGGTGATGTCATCATCCCTGAAAGCATTTAAAAGACATGTGGATGCAGCACTTAAAAACATAGTTTATTGGTGAACTTGGCAGTGATGGGTTAACAGTTGGACCCAATGATCTTAAATGTGTTTTCCAACCTAAACAATTCTATGATATTACGATTATTTTAGCACAGATATTTATATGACAATTTTCTCTACCACTACAGATATCCACCTTTACTTTGGTATTTTCCTCATTAAATCTGAGAGAAACTTTGGGTAATGTGTCTAAGCAATGCATTTAATTACCTTCACATCTGTTCAAAGCTGAGGATGATAAGAAATGATGTCTCTTTTCCTATTCACCCTCTTGGAGGGCAGACTGTTCCCAAAACTGGGCTTTCTGCCTTACAGATGGTTGTGCAGTTGCACAATCTCAGCCAGTGAAACCCACACAAGTGGCAGATCGGGGACAGAACAGTGGCTGATCAAACCCAGATGCTCAGCAGCAGCACCGTGGGGACTGAGTCACATCACATCCTTGTCCCAGTGCCACTGGGTGTTAGTTCTTCTCCCTAGAGAAGCTCTGATCTCTCTCCTCCTGTCTGGAGTTACAATTCTACTCCTCTCTTCATGGCTTTCTCACTTTTTAGGTGCTCCTCAGCTCTCTGACTGGGATGGATGAGTGCTAGAGACATAGCTTTGAGAAAGAGCATGGGCATGCCTCTTTGAAATCCCCTGTCAGGAGCCACAGAGTATAACTCAGTCAGCATGTTTCGATACAGGTCATTTCACTCCCTGAGCTTTGATTCTCCATGCAAAAGAGAATCCTATTTTTGCAGATTTAAACTTGTGACACCAATGAAAAAGCAATTACATTGCACAACACATAATATAAAAATTATGAGTCATCTATCTTTCAGAAGCTTTTGTAGTTTTATTCAGATTTATTGAAGGCTTCTTTCCCCCCAAATGACATCTTTCTGTAAGTCCACTTCATCTCCTAGAATATCGAGTCATCAGAATATCCTCAATGATGAATCATTAGAATGTCATTAAAACATGATCCTTAGTATCAGTCATGGTCACAGGAATGCAATAAGCTAAGCCATGGCAGCACACTTAGAGCCATCTAAATATTTTTTGAAGGCTAATACACTTTTCAACTAATTACGTTTTCAAATTATACAGCCATTTTGCAGTGATTCATTGTAATTATCATCTGTATTTAATTTAGAGCAAAAAATCATACGTAATCGGTTTTGATGTAAACACACTTTACTCAGTGGGTTTGTGGCAGAATGAAATTAGCCCCACAAAGAGATCTTTTCATTACTCAGATTTCCCATGCAAAATATTAATTAAAATATCCCTAATATCAGTACAAAAATGTGAATAATTGGAACCTTGTGAAGCTATGTACAAAATCCCTTCAAATTAGCCAGAAAAATTGCCCAGAATAATCATTTTCCATCACAAGAAACAATGTGACTTAAACTCTCATCTTACAGGTATCTATGTTAGCAAAAGCATTTTTTCACAGCTTTTCCAGGAGCAGCCTGTATCTGTACATTGAGTTATCACCTACAATGTAAAACATGTCCCCAAAACGCTCCTGAGCCTGGACTGTTGTGCATATGGTTAGTAAGGGCAACCCACATCAAGTATCTGAGCATACAGAGAAGTAAGCAGAATCCAAATCATATGCCAAATTCAACTTAAGGGTAAGATGAAATGACATGTGGTGAGGCTGATTGTGCAATGTATTGTTAGATAAAGTCCACCAATTTTAATAAAAATCCAAAGACAGAATTTGATAGGATATAAAGCATATGTTACCTCTTCACTCCTGCTGCTTACTACGCTGGTTTCCAGTGCCACACCCAACATAAACCCACCTGAGGTGAAGATCAGTGACCTTTCTCTGCTATGTCCTCTCTTTACTTTTCTTGAAAGAGTTCCACTGAGCATCTTCTGTTTAGATTAGCTCAAAAGGTATCATGTTATCAAAAATCTATGGCTGGTTTCCAAACAACAGCTCACCGAATGATTCAAGGTGGATCACTCTGTGCTGATATAAATAAGAAGAGTTTCAGTCCCATATATTGTGATAGTAAATCTGCTGGTATTGTGGCAGCTTTTTGTTTAGTGGTTTTATCTGCTTATGCTTGAAGGGAATTATAATTCCAGATTATCTGCAGCTGGAGACTTTTAAATCAGTGGAGCTACAAAAGCAAGAAATTTGGCTTATTATTATAGTTATTTGTTTTTTGTAGCACTTGAGAAAGGATTAGATTTTCATTACAATGGGTAAGATCTGAACTTAGAGGAACAAATTTTCTTATGAGGGTTTTTCAGTTATATGTCAAACAAGATAGAAAAATTTGTTAAAAGTAATATGAAGACTGGAAGACATTCTATGAAACCAATATTATTTTAGGGTTGGTTGGATATGTAACCTAATGGTCCCGAATGAATTAACTTTATTAAAAATGAAATAAATAAATACAGACAGCATTCCCCTATTGACCCTCATTTTCTTATTGCAGTAAATGGACCACTTATAAGGAACTGAATGGCTCATAGCTTTCTGCATTTAGCATCCTGCTATTTGCCAGAACATTTGTAACTGAATCAGCCTGACTGAGCAGTTGCTCTGTGACTGAAGTTGCTTTGATTGTGTCAAAACTCAAAGCTTTGTTGAACACTTGCTGTTCCATAAGCACAATATTGTCCTCAGTCATATGTTGACAAAATTTTCTTATGCTTCACCATCTCAAGATTGGTAAGATTGATGAGCCTCCTGAATCCTAGATTTTCAAAAGCTAGACCACTTCACAGCATTCTGAGCATGGAGTAAATCTTGCATGTGAGAAGCAGGTATGAAGGAGTTGCTGCAATTAGGAATCCTGCTGTGGTTCCTTTCCCTACTGCTCATTTGTGATGACCCTTGACAGGCATTCTGAAAATACTGCCCACCATTCTTGACATACTTGGTGGACTTCACTTTGGTCTGGAGAGTTGTCTTGTACGGATGGCTGCATTTGGGACTTGTATGATAAACCCACTGTTCAGGTTTTCCTATTGCCTGTCCTCCCAGGAAATTTGGGCCCTGGGCTTGTGCAAGGTTCCTTTCAAGAGCAGGACCTAAAGGAACAATTAAAACGATGTAACTCTGCCCTCATGAAGTATAGATACCGCTCATTGAGATGACGGTTGTCAAGACAAAGCGCAGATGGAACACAGCAGTTAGCTAACAGATGAGTACCTATGAAATACATCAGTGAACAGATAAAAGAGGCCTGAGCAGCAGAAGTTCAGATTTGGCTTATGTGTTTTGTGTGAGAAGACCTGTCAGTCTGTCTGTGCTCAGTCTCTTCACTCTCATACTACTGGACAGAGTATGTGAGGCACAGCATCAGGGCTCCCTCCTGGGTGTCCAGATGCCAGCTTGGAGATAGTGTGACCGAGGGCAGCCCCTTCCTTTGGTGAATTTGGATTCAGGCTCCCACATGGTGCAGTGGGAATGGCCCATCCAGTGTTGACCCTGCTTCCCAGGGTAGATGCTTTTAATGTCAGCAACTGCCAGCTGGCCTGTTCTGTGCCCTGCCATCTCATGGGAAAGACAAGTGCCAAGGCTTGTATTTAAGGACCTGTTTCTGTCAGTTACAGCATCTGAAGATGTGGGATTTTTTTTTGTTGTTTTCTTTTCTCTGTTGGTGTTTTTGTTCCTGTTTGTTTGTTTATTGGTTGGTTGGTTGTGGTTTTTTGGTAAGAAAAAAGACTAATTACATTTTCCTCAAATAGCAAGGAGAAAACTGCACTCGGTCCATTTTTATTTTATTCCATGCTGGTATGCTTCAGCTTGCAGGCATTATGATCAATATGACTGCACTATTTATAATATCACCTGATGTGATATCAACCAGTTTTGCACAGAGAAGGAAAACTCTTCGGAAAAAAAACTTGGTAATTAAAGTCCTGTGAACTTTTTCAGGCTCTTTACTCAGAGCAAGTTCATGTACAACTGCAATGCTCTGCCTTCCTCTTCAGTTGCTGCTGACACATGATGTCAGGAACAAAGTTTGTAGAGATGCACCTGTAGCTTCCCATAACCCGCATTTCTGTAGTCTCTTGATATGTTGATTGCCCATAGTTGCTGAGAAAGAAGAGCATTTTTCATTTCTGGACTAAGGAAGTGGCAAGCATACATCCAACAGCCTTGAATTTGTTTTGTGACCTGTACACCCTTTTGGGGGCTGACGAACTAGTTTTGTGGAGTTAATGGGTTTGAGTAGTAACTAGATGCAAACAAAACCATCACCTATTCACTGTGTTTAGGCAGTTCAGATGCCAGCACCTTATTCAACTCTGCACAGAGCAAATAGGCTCCAAAAAGTATGCTTTCCTGCTTTTACTGACAGAAAAACTTTATAGGTCACAGTTAACGTGCAACTCATGTTTCTGGAAAGAAACATGGAAGCCGCAGCAATGGAAAATACTGATCTCAGATCAGATAAAAATCACTGAAGGTAAATTGTAGCAATACTACTCTCTGAAGGTTAGAGACTCTTAAATCAGAAAGCTCTGGTCATACCCCTGCCAGCCTGGGACCATTTTTTTTTTTTTAGGAAAAAAAGAAGTAAATTTATGCCAGCCCATATTTCACTAAATAATCAAAGACCCCAAGTAACCTTCTAAAGCTCCTCCAGGGCTTAAAAAAAACAAACAAACAAACAAAAAAAACCCGTGGGAAAAGTTTATTTTTGTTGAGACAGGTTTTCTTATTGACTGTATTGACTTGTGTGGAGAGGAAGATTTACTCCATGCCTGTGTTTAGATACTACTTTGTGGCATTTTCCTGCACATTCTTGGGCTGTACCTTAAAGACTCTGGTGCTCTGTGTTCTTGGGGCATTTTTTATTTAATTTGATCACCCTTGTAGAACTTCAGCTAAGCCAATTCCCAGAGAAAGGAAAACATTATTTCTACATAGGGTTAGCTGTTCATTTGTGGAATTTTCAAGTGCTGCACTGGAGCAGAAGGGTATCAGTTGCTATAGGCATGTACAGTACCTTCTAGATATCCCAAAGCTGCAGTTTTCTCTCTGTATAAAGTTAAGAGGAAAAAGACTATAAACAAGTAATTTATATAAATACTGGATCAAAACCCAACAACAACAAAAGAATTATTGAAGTATTAAGTTACTAATTTGGAGTAGCTATTTTTTGTTGTTGAGGGACTAAGGAAATAATGTTTCAGTAGTCATGCCCTAGTCATAGAAGAAATTCTAGCCATTTTTGAAGTGGGAATTCCTGGAAATATTTTGAACATGTATATTGGGTCTGACTGAGGTAGAGTTAACCTTTCTTAAGACAGCAATGTTTTGGCCACTGCTGGGCATTGCTCACACAGCATCAAGGCTGCCTCTCTAACCCTCTCTAAAGGCCAGTGGGCTGGGAGAGGGTGAGAGGTTGGGAGTGGTCACAGCTGAGACAAGCTGATCCAGACTAATGAAAGCAATATCACATATTATATGATATCATGCTCAGCAATAAAAGCTAAGAGAAAGGAGGAGAACACTCAGCTCTACAATGTTTGTCTTCTACTGCAACTGCCATATGCACTGGGACCCTACTTCCCAGGAAGTGTCTGGATATCACCCGCTTGTTGGAAATAGAAAAGGAATCTTTTTGTTTTCCTTTACTTCCATGGGCAGCCTTTGCTTTTCTTTTATTAAACTGTCTTATTCTTGACCCACAAGATTTTTACCTTATTTTTCCCCTATCCATCTGAAAAGAGGAAGTGATAGAGTGGCTTGAAAGGGACCTGGTGGCCAGCCAAGGTCAACTGAACACAGTTGCAGAATAGTTTTAGTTTCATCCTAAAGTGTTGCAAAGCATAACTAGGTATGTGAGATGCCTTCAAGTAGTTCTAGACAGGAAGAAAATCAAAATTCCTTGTTCTATAAAATCACTCAAAACCTATATTTAGGATAATGCTTTTCACTCTTTCTGCGTGTGAAATGTCTTTCTAAATTGCTGGAACATTTAGCAGAGCAAGAGATCTAGCCTGAAAACCTAAACTCTTGTTGCAAGGGAAGGTCTTTCATGAAGCTGTATTAAAATTCCCAAGAGTCCTCATTCTGAAGGTGTCCACCTGCATCTACAAAAGGAATTTATAAAAATATGGGATCAAAGTACTATAAAGCAAATGGTTATTTTCCCAAGATTAAAGTGCATTTTTGGTTACTCAACTAGAAATGAAAATTGGCTCTATTAAACATTTTCATTGGTACATTAAGCTTCTTAAAGTACTTCTTAAAGTACTTCCAGACACTGTTATGTTATGCTATGTTGCATTATGTTACTTTAAATTTAGAACCAATCTAAGTTTTCTACCAGTTTTAATATGCAAACACACCTCTTGAAGTTAGAAAGCATTTACATATTACAAGATTTAGTGATATAAGTAAAGAGAATAAAATACATGATTGTTAAATTATTTGAGTGTGGAAAGCAGATATTGTGGGCTTTAAGTATATAAACAAAATTTGCAAAGATAGTCAAAGATCCAGGCTGTTGCTAAATAAGATTCAGAAAAACACTTAAACTATTGGTTTATGATATATAAAATTCACCAGCTATAATGTATTTTTGAAACCTATATATTCTAGAGACATGTATCAGAAATATTGGCTCTTTACCGTGTGCAGTCCCGTGTTAGCTAACACATGGGAACTAAAGTTCTATTCTGAAGTGGAATTTCTTTTCTAACTTCAGGAAAATTATATGTACATCCATCTTGGGATGGTTCTTTAAAAGAGGTAGGCTGTCAGTCTTTCAGCTCTTGTTATTGTGATTTAATGACACTAGGATAAACAGACATGGCATTTTTAGATTAATAGACAACATAAATAAGGAAGACTAATTATAAACAATTTAAAAAAGGAAAGCAATAACTTAATTTATCAGTAGCTGGCAAGGAAAATTTATGTTTACTTCTTTTAATAATTCATTAAGTATATGCTAGTTTTGGGTGGATGTTTTACCTGCTAAGTCTATCTGAATCACATTTGTCAAGCACACTTGATGGACAGCAGAGCCCTGAAAAGTAGTTTACAGACAGAGAATGCGTCTTATGCTGCTTGGGCATGGGAACTATCCCAGCACCACTGGGAGGAGTAGAAGGCTGGCAATAATTTACTGTTGCGGTTCTTTGGGGGTTCCTTGGGGGGTCCTCCTGTCCTGCCGGCTGCTCGGTGAAGGTTTCCAGGGCTGAGGACACCCCCTACCCCCGCCGCCCGTCCCTCGTGGCAGGGACGGGCGGCGTAGGCCCTTATGCAGGGAGACAGAGACCACACAGCACGCAGGGAGTCCAGCAGCGGAGAGCAGACAAAGAGCTTTATTCAAATCTCCCGCAGCTTATAAAGGCTGCGGGGGAAGGACTGGACTGGCCATTCAGCTAGCCAATCCAAAGAGACAATATAATAACTATGACAACACAGAAACCAATGAGAGGCGAGTTAGTTCACAACCCCGACAATTTACTGCATTGGTTATGACTCTCAAGCAGTGCCAGGCTTAGTTCTACCCACCTGGGATGTCTCCCCCACTGTTCTCTGGCATTTCCCAGAAGAATATATTCCATCTGAGCCAGTTCTGATAGAAATTTGCCCAAACACTTCTCAAAAATAATCAGTCAAAAAAGACTTTTTCATCTCCCTAAGTGACCTATTTCAGTGCTGGGCCACTTGTGCTGGTAGAAATATATTTTTGTCCCATTTCTTGAATTTCCTGTGTAAACATCTTACACTTAATCTTTTAACCTGTCAAATTGGACAACACTTTAGTCTATTCCTTTTATTAGACAACTTTGAAATTCAGACTTGGTGCATCACAACATTCACTGACAGATGTCCTCGTATTGTGTGTCCCTCATGCTTAGAAGCTTCCGTACTGAATTAGAAGCAACATATTAGTATCTATCCCCATACGTAAAAATATAGTTCCCTAAAACATAGATCCGGAGTCTCTTATACTAACTCTTGATCACATCTCAAATGCTCTTTGTGTGTGGTGTGAATACAAATTGAAAGGACAAGGGAAAATAGCTGGCCCAACTATTATCCACAAATATTATTTTGTGAAGTCTTTGTGCTTCATTAAACCACAGAAACTGCTTTAGAAAATGTTGACGGACATGGATGCTTTATATTGTATATGGTCTTAATTGTTATGCTTATTTGTTCAGGGTTTAATTATCATAATTTTCATGTATTTGAGGTTAATATCATGGGCTATGACAAAATTCTAATTGTCCTCGAAGACAACCAAGAGGTCAAGAAATACAGCACTTGGTTGTGAGTTAAGAAAGATAAATGTAAATTTGTAATTACTCAAAATGAAAAATGAGTGTAATGGGTTGGTTGATGATCTCTCCAGCACAAGGGTGACGTGAAATTGAATTATGTAAATGTCACACTGCACCAACTGGACGTGGGATCCCAAAGCCAATAAGGCAAGCTCAAAGTGAATGGAAAGCTGGGCATCCTTCTCTCTCCAAGTACAAGAAAAATCAGAGGAAACCACCACAGTATTCAATTTCCAGCTCCTGCAAAGCAGATGATAAGTGCATTTTCACACAACAGTGCCTTGGAGTTATCCCTTTTGTCCACTTTCAATGATTCTTGTAGCTCTAGTATGTATTTAATTGTGGCAGGAGTGAACAAGACAGATGAAGACAAAGAAAGAAGGTCGAGCAATTGTAATTCTTTACTCAGCTTTTCAGTCTCTGAAACAGTATTTCAAAGGCAACTCTCCCCTCTCCATCTTCTCCTACCCCTCTCAGAAAAAGACCTGGTGTGTCTTATAGGAATCCAGGGGAATGGTCTGAAGTTGTGTCAGGGCAGGTTTAGGTTGGATATGAGGCAAAGGTCCTTCACCCAGAGGGTGGCTGGACACTGGAACAGGCTCCTCAGGAAAGTAGTCACAGAGCCTGATAGAGTTCAAGAAGCATTTGAACAATACTCTGAGGCAAATGGTGTGACACCTGGGGATGCCCTGCATGCAGGGCCAGGAGCTGAACTTGGTGATCCTTGTGGATCCCTTCCAACTCAGCATATTCTGTGATTCTGTGATACTGTGCTTGGAAAGAGATTAGTTAGAACAAGTTCAAATGTGTCGGGGTTGTGAACTAACTTGCCTCTCATTGGTTTCTGTGTTGCCATAGTTATTATATTGTCTCTTTGGATTGGCTAGTTGAATGGCCAATCCAGTCCTCCCCCCGCAGCCTTTATAAGCTGCGGGAGATTTGAATAAAGCTCTCTTTGTCTGCTCTCCGCTGCTGGACTCCCTGCGTGCTGTGTGGTCTCTGTCTCCTGGCCTAAGGGCCTACGCCGCCCGTCCCTGCCACGAGGGACGGGCGGCGGGGGTAGGGGGTGTCCTCAGCCCTGGAAACCTTCACCGAGCAGCCGGCAGGACAGGAGGACCCCCTAGAAACCCCCAAAGAACCGCAACATATGGCACCCAACGTGAACGAACTCCGCCCACGAAATCGGTAAAGACTTTTCATTTATACTTTAAAATATAAACGGTGGAAGCAATAAGGGCCCGCTCCCCCTCCCCCATCAACTAATCCTGTCCCTGTGTTGCCGGGGAGAACAGACATTTAAAAAAAAAAAAAAAGCAGTGCCGTTTTTGCCCGAGTGCCCAAAAATTGGACTGTGCAAAAGTGTGGACTCCGGGGGGCAGAGGGACGAGGGAACTGCACGCAGGCAGTTTAGCATCGGCACAGCGGCAGTGGCTGTGATATGCCACGGCAATGCTGAGAGCGCAGCGTGGTGTGAGCTTGCGGTAGCAGCGCGAACTGCAAGTAAAACGTGTGTTCAACATGGAGAAACAACATTTTCAAAGTCCGCGCCGCCGCCGAACGGAAAAAGCAGAGCAAAACCTGAGAAAGGAAGGAGCGTTTTTTAAAGGCAAGCCAGCCGCCGCTGCCGGAGTGTGTCTGCCCCACGCCGCCCGCCTGCTCGCCCCCATCGGCCTCGGCCCCGCCTCTGCAGCCGCCCCGACCGGCCACGCCGCCGCCCAGCCCGCTCGCCCCGGCCCCACCACCGTCCCTCCGCAACCGCCCGGACCACACGTCTTTGGCTGCACACACCAAGAGAGCACCGAGGGACCTCCCACCTCCAACCATGCGGCCGACCCGTCCGCCCAGCCCCCAAACCTTTTCCCTCAACTTTTTTTCTTTGTTACAGTTTGTCTTCGGAGTAGCAAAACCGTTTTTTTTTTTCTCCCGTCCTGTTCATATGCTAATTATCACGTTGTTTCACTTTTGTTTGTCTCTCCCGAGTACTCCAAGCGCAGCACGACAGTGATAACCCTGCGGCATCCCCCACCCCCCCCCCAACCTAACGCCCCTTTCAAAAAAAAAAAAAAAAAAAAAAAAAAAAAAAAAAAAAAAAAAGGCAGCAAAGCACAGATAACCTTGCAGCTTTTTACAATTACTTCAGGTCTTTCTTTAATTGTAGTGCGGTCTTATAATGTAAACAATATAGAAAGTATTTGCAGCAGTTTTTCAAAAGCACATATTTTCCTTAATAATACCTATTTGCTCTGATAACGGGAAATGGATGTATTACCTCCAACCTATAGCAATGTTATAATTTTTAGTTAATCAAACTTCAATGGTAACATTACGATTTAATTTTCCCTTGTTGCTTAATAACAAATTCACATACTTGTTCCTTATTATTAATTTAGAAATCTACACACATTCAATACACTCAAAAGTAAAGTTGAAGAGTAGAGATCCAGTAAAAGTAAAAGCTAGAGTTCTCCTTTCCCTATCCTTTCGGCGTCCACATATCGGCCTGTTTTAGGCATTGCTGTTATGTTTCTATGAAGAAGCAGGCAGCATCAGCACAGACGCTATGTCTGTGTCGGGTGGATGCCCCCTTCCCTGTCCTTTCAGCGTCCGCAAATCGGCCTGTGTTAGGCACCGCTGTTATGTTTCTTCTATGAAGAAGCAGGCAGCATCAGCACAGACGCTATGTCTGTGTCGAGTGGATGCTCCCTTCCCTGTCCCTTCAGCGTTTGTCAAATGGGCCTGGAATAGGCATTTGTTGTCCTGCTTCTGTGAAGGAGGGGTCAGCAGCAGCACAGGAGCTACTTCTGTGTCGGGCAAACGCCCGGAATCTTAGCGTTTTCCGGGTGTCACAAACTCAGAAGGGAGTTTGTGGGACATCCGTCAACCCTAGCTTCAGTCCGGAGAAGCTAGGGGAGCAGATTCCGGCATATTCCTTTATCCCTCTTACCCAAACAGACTCAGGTAAAATTTAATTTGGAGATTTATCTTTTTATAATAGGAACATAAATTTTAAAATTATCTGCTTTCCCAAGTTCAATAAAAATCATCATACTCGCTTTCTCATTTTTATATCAACCTTTACCCCACGTTTCAACTGGAAAGCCTTCATTGTTAAATCCCATTAAAATTACAAATGTTGTCTTTATTAGAAATAAGAAAGGGTGAATTGTCGGGGTTGTGAACTAACTTGCCTCTCATTGGTTTCTGTGTTGCCATAGTTATTATATTGTCTCTTTGGATTGGCTAGTTGAATGGCCAATCCAGTCCTCCCCCCGCAGCCTTTATAAGCTGCGGGAGATTTGAATAAAGCTCTCTTTGTCTGCTCTCCGCTGCTGGACTCCCTGCGTGCTGTGTGGTCTCTGTCTCCTGGCCTAAGGGCCTACGCCGCCCGTCCCTGCCACGAGGGACGGGCGGCGGGGGTAGGGGGTGTCCTCAGCCTTGGAAACCTTCACCGAGCAGCCGGCAGGACAGGAGGACCCCCTAGAAACCCCCAAAGAACCGCAACACAAATGTAATTGTCTTTATATGTCACTTAGTAATTTCTCTCAAACAATGGAAGACACAAGATTGTAATTAAGGCTTCCAGCTCATGGCAAGATAAAATGCACAGCATGATAGTAAGGCAATTGGTTGAATGGGTGCAGCATGTCATAAAGTTGTTGCCTGAGGGAGAGACTATTGTTCCTTTCTGAGCCTGTGAGCTGTTCTCTAATTAACAAGGAAATTAGGAACAGATGATGATTTTGGAGACAAATCTGCATTTCTTCTGCAAATGTCAAATTTATCTCATGCAACAGCATCAGCTTAGCAGAAGAAAGCACAGGTAAACAAAGGGCTGTGATGGCATCACTCATAAGTGACCCAAAAGCTGTGTGTATATCTATATGTGTGTATATATATATGTGTGTGTGTGTGTTGTATACACAGACACCAGCAATACAGCCTGGGCACAGTGTGTCATAGATAGAGACAGGAGAGACTTTGTGTAGGACAGGATTCCCCCCCATCACCTTGCACCATCACATTTTTATTTACCAGAGCTGAACTGACCTCTGACAAGGCATGTGGCCAGGTTGACACACTGCAAGGGGTGGGTTTGCCTAGTGTTTTATCTCCTGCAGAGAAGGAAGGCTATTTACTGCCTTTGCAGAGGAACTTGGTAAGTCCAGCAATCCTTGAGATGCCTCACAGCCAGAAATCTCTGCAAATGCAGTACATTCCACATCTAATTTCGCTCCATTAAAAGGTTTATCTGAGAGGGTAGAACCTTTCCTGACGGAAATTGCGGAGTGGAGTTCAGTGAGAGTATCTTAGTTTTCTGGTGCATGTACCAACCACCAGGCTAAAGCCTGTTTATAAATGAGGTCATTTCAATCTGCAGTTTCTCATGACAAAGCAATGCATTGCATCACTCCTTTGAAATATTCTTGCCCTACTCTTCCATCTCTCATCCTTCTCTCAGATCTCCCTGTACTCATTCTTATGCACCTGCTTTATCATAGAATCATAGAATCATAGAATCATAGAATCATAGAATTAACTGGGTTGGAAGAGACCTCTGAGATCATCAGGTCCAACCCTTGATCCAGCCCCACTGTGATTACTAGATCATGGCACTCAGTGCCACATCCAGCCTCATCTTAAAAACCTCCAGGGACGGTGAATCCACCACCTCTCTGGGCAGGCCATTCCAATGCCTGATCACTCTCTCTGTAAAGAACTTATTTCTAATATCCAACCTAAACCTCCCCTGGCAGAGCTTAAGCCCGTTCCCTCTTGTCGTACTGCTGATTGCCGGGGAGAAGAGACCGACCCCCACCTGGCTACAACCTCCTTTCAGGGAGTTGTAGAGAGTGATGAGGTCACCCCTGAGCCTCCTCTTCTCCAGACTAAACAACCCCAGCTCCCTCAGCCTCTCCTCAGAGGACTTGTGCTCAAGTCCCTTCACCAGCCTGGTCGCTGGGTGAGGTTGTAGCCGGGTGGGGGTTGGTCTCTTCTCCCAGGTAGCTATCAGAAAGACAAGAGGGCATGATCTCAAGTTCTGCCAGGGAATGTTTAGATTGGATATTAGGAAGAAATTCTTTACAGAGAGAGGGTAATCAGGCATTGGAATGGGCTGCCCAGTGAGGCAGTGGATTCTCCATCCCTGGAGGTGTATAAGATGAGGCTGGATGTGGCAGTTAGTGCCACAGTCTAGTAACTGTGGTGGTAGTGGGTCAAGAGTTGGACTTGATGATTTCAGAGGTCCTTTCCAACTCATCCGATTCTATGATTCTATGATTTTGGGAGCTCCCTGGATGATGAGGGATTTCTAGGCTTGATTTACAATGGTTGGAACTGTTGGCTGCAAAGAGAGAGAGTACTCCCAGTACATCACATCTGCTAATGAGAAATATGCAGTCCAATCCTAAAAAAAAGAAAACAAATCTATAATGGTGTAAGCTCAAAAGCAACAGAAAAAATGTAGTATTTTCTTTTTCTGGCATTACTGGGGATATAGTCTTGTATTTTCTTAGGCTTTCTTGGAATGAAATGTTTTGTTTCAGAAGAAGGGGAATTTTGTGGTTGGGATTCAGTTAAAAAAAGATATCCAAACTAATGTTTTTACAAGTAGGCATTTGCCGGGAGTTGAAGCCCCCGTCACAGTCATGCAGTCCTTTAAACCTGTAGAGCAGTTCATCTCACCCCAGAGCAGCTGGGTGGGACTCAGTTAGTTTCCTGTGTACAGGCTTCTTGTGGTGCTTGAGATGCCCAGGAGATCTGTCCAGGGCAGGCTGATAGGGTAGGCACAGCAGACCTCCACCTCTTGTGGTAGAAACTGAAGACATGAACAATAATTCACAGCATCTAAAATTACACTGCACACCTATATTTAGGCTACTGAATATTACCATAGCATTTAGTCAGCTAAATAACTTTACAATCTCAATATATGGTTGATGAGCTAGTGTACACAAACTTTTGTAGGATCTCACATGGACATAATTGAATCCATATATAGATGGACAGATTTGGATGTCTTACTCTCAGTTTGAATCTCATTCTATTTGTCAAATCAAACAAACAACAAGTTGTTTATTTTTGAGAAAAATCAAGTGTGGTTCAGTGTGAATACTTTTTATGTATATGGTAGCTCTGCTGATAAACTGAGAAATCAGTCCATTGTGGCATCTCTGGGAATGGACACATTTGACAGTGGCCCTGTGCACTTCTGGTCCTAAATACTGACATCTCAGACTTTGGCACTTACACAGAGTGCCATCTGAGACTCAGCTCTTATTTTGTGCATCTAACTGGAATGATCAGTAAGTGGTAAAACCCAGGAAATATTAACGCTTACATGAATGCCCTGATGATCCTGTGGGTCCCTTCCAACTCAACATATTCTATGATTCTGTGATTCTGCCAGTGGTCTTACAACAACATTCCTCTAAAGATCTGTCTGAACAAAACCTTTTTGCCTATATGAATAAGACTGAGGAGAAAAGTAGAAGAATAAAAGCTCCCCTAGTCTGCTCAAAACCACATAATAACTGCAAGATATTATATTTAGTTGTGTATTTTGATTTTTTCAGCCTTTCACCCCCATGTGGCAAAATCATCTGAAGTTTGAATATCCAATTTTGAGTATGAAAACTATATTCCCAGTAGCTAATAATGGCTAAAAACTTCCTGTGTTTCTAGCACAGGGCAGATTCCCCATTTGATAGCTGAATGGGGAAAAAAAAAAAAAAAAAAGAAACAATAAAGAGTGTTCTGAGGAAATTTTCTCAATTAGATAAAAATAGTACTCCATTATCATTTATTTCACTTTTTTTGTTTGTTACTACTTAGTGTCAGAATAATTCAAGAACATTTTTTCACAGGTGCAACCCCAGGAAAGAATTTATGTCAAAGTACTATGACTTATTCCTTTTACTGATTGAGACTGACTAGAAGAAATGTCTTTAAAATATGATGAAACACTGGATGCCTAGTCATAAGTAGAATAAATGATGGTGACATTTACATTCTGGGCATTAGCAAACTAGTGAAGAATTTCTCCTGTTTAAATTTGGTAATTTTTAAAGAAGGCAATAGGGTACTTATTTCCCTGGACACATTTTTTTAAACTAGAAATTAACTATACTGTTGCTTATATTTCATTTGGGCAGTGACAGGTTTTGGCATCTAAAGCAAATATTTTCTTGAGGTTTGAATTTACATCTGATACCTACCTTGTCAGGAAGAAAAGACCTACTGGCCTACTCATGGAAAAACTATTGGCAAAAGCAATGAATGCTGATTTCTTTACTCTTCTAATATCGATCAAGGTTGCCAATAAAGAGGTGTTTTATTTCACTGGCCTTAGAATTCGAGTTTCTCCCCATCATCTTTTCTTTAATCTATCTTTAGCCACAGAGAATGTTTCTGGTTTGGAGAAGAGAAGCCCTTTTAGTATCTTGCTGCCAAAGGGAACTTGATTCTTCAGACACCCTAATTGGACTGATGTTTCAGGGCAGGCCAGAAGTAAAGAAAGAGGAAAGAAATAAAACACTTTAGAGGAGAGGAAATTACCAGTGCAATATAGAAGTTCTTGAAGCAAGAGGAATACATTTTCTTTTGATCTATTATTGTTAGTGTGCAGGCCTGAATAAAATGGATAGACTAATTGGAAAATAGCCCATAGCCCATTCATAGATAATGAACTAATTATGAAATCTTTAAACAACATGCCCTTGCAGATCAGATGGCTACAGGGCTTACTGAGGTGCTGCTGTTTCTGATTTGGCAATAAATAAATCTTCTTTGCAATAAACTGACAGACCTGTCAAGCTCCCACATGGCTTTTGAGTAGCCTGCAGATTTTAAAATAAGCTAAATGTTTGATATTAAAAAAAAAAAAAAAAAAAGTGTTCTCCAGTACTGCTTGAAGTCACTTGAGCAGAAATGAAAATAAGAAATAGGAGTGTTTGTGTAGCCAACTGCTCTGTAGAACCAGCATGCTTCTACCATCTCTAAAGGGTGTAGGAGGGATCCATCCACCACTGTAATTCATTTTCACAAGTCCCTTGGTCCCGTGATCCACAGTCAGCCCACAAGACACCTTTTGTGAGAAACTTAGGAGAGAAGTGGAGTACCATCACTCTGGCCACTGTCAGGCATGCAGAGGACATGGTACCAGTCAGCACTGGGTCTTCTGATCAGGCTGAGCCTGCTGCTCCTGGTGGACTGGCAGAAAAAGAAATAAACTCTGCCACAGGCAGTGATGCAGTGAGAGCAGCATTTGTGAGGCCAGAGCAGGCCATTAGCTCAGCACATATTATTGAATTTTAGGCAATTATTCTTATCTTTAGAGTGAAGACTTGTACCTGACTAAAATATAGCTGCAATGCTTCCTTAGCTTATTCACACTAACAGGAGTGCTTCAACTCCCTATTAAATTCTTAGAGCTCTTAAAATCTGATTTCTGGTGTAAGAATTTATTGGAAAGTGAGTCTTGTTGTTAGACTTCAACGTTCATTTAAAAATTGTTGATTCTTTAGCTCTACTGACTGTTAAACCTGTGCATTGGGCTATTGCTGGACACAGATAAAAAGCATTCATTAAACAAATATTGAAGCAATAATTCACTGACATTTCTTGCTGTATTTGCCTGGCTCTATTAGTTCCTAAATCTCTAAGACCTTTTTAAACATGTGGAGTGAGACTGAGAAAATAAAATGAATCTGTTCTGATGCAGACATTTGTCACCAAGGCAGATCAGCAAGCCTGAAGAATAGACACTGGGAAATTGAGGATATTGCTGAAAAAAAGGTTAAAACCTGTGATCACAAGAATTCATAAACTGAAAGAGCCAGTAGTAGCTGAAGCCCCAGACTTCATCCAACTCCGTTTTTCTGAGCAGTGAACTGGAGCAATGATGATAGCTGAAGCACTGGCAGTCTGAAATGCAGAAATGCTGAACATCAGGAGTAATTCTTTCCTGAATAAATACCATGGGAATGGCTTAAAAACTATGTGGCTACTTAAAATATTCATCAGTTACCTAAAGGTCAGAAGAAAGTATACTGAGGTAACTGTACAGGAGTCAAGCATTCTCTGACCTTCAAACTTCAATACATACTTGGAAACAGAAAAGAAATTGTGTAGTCAGAAATGTTGAACTTGAATGCTGAAAAGCAAATTTTCTGCTGGTAAAAATAACCCAATATTGCTGTTTATTTTATGTGATACATCGATTCCTAGGATTCTGTTATTTACAGTATAAGTTACATCTAGAAAAATTGTTTCTAATCAACCATGCTATCTCTTATTTTCAGGACATGAAATATATGTTAAATATAAATCAGTACTGAATACTTATGCTTACTTGTATATATGGATAAGACATTTTTCTCCTTTCCTTCATATCTCTACTTCTATTTCTACTTATTACTGTTGGTCTTTTCAAGTGTATATGCATCAAGATCCCAGGGAGCCTAAGGAATCTGTACTAACACCTGCTTTTCAGGCAAGGTATCTCCAATAGATAATAATCTTCCTTATAATGAAATATTTTTTGTACCCTAAGAATTACAGGAAATAATTTCTAGTAGAGTGTACATGGTTCATTGCAGAGCTGTAACAAAGTGACATGTTTTCATTCTAATGAAAAAAATAGATATGCAAATCATGTAGTATTACTAGGTGTACAGAGTATAGCACTTTTTAGGAAATATTTATTTTACAGAGCCAAGTATTCCTGCTTTCACCAAGAGAGGACAACAGCAATATATATTCATAGCTATACTCAGAATTGCTGGCATTTGGCTGCTGCCATCCACACTGGCAGATAAGCATTTTTCTTTAAGTTGATAACTTTTACATTTGAAGGACCGGAAGCAACAAAAATCAGACCATGGATTTTGGGATTATAAATGGCAAGAGGAAGCATGTCAGGTCCAGTTTGTTAAGTAGGAAATGAGAAATAATGATAGCAAGATAATAGGCTGCAAGGAACCATAATTTCTAATTGTGGATTGTGCAAATTGTGGGGTTTACTGATTAAGATTAATAGTATTTTTTAAATTATCTTTTATTTGTGTACAAATGCATGCAGAAAACATTGCTTTCCCAGAACTGTAGACACTCTTGTTTTCCGTATGATCTTATGAACAAAAAAATTACACTCAACATCCACTTGAAAACAGGGACAGAGGCACAAGAACCCTGATGGCAAACCCTCATTTCAGGAATTTAACTCACAGAATTTTTTCCCCTGACTTGATGAGAAAAGATGTGCCTTCACTGCAGTGGCCTGCACAGGTCTACACAGAGAGGAGAACGATCCAGAGCAAATCCCGTCTTTCTTCCTTCTCCATACTCTTTCCAGGAGCACCTTGCTAGCCCAGAAACTTTTCTTTCTTTAGAAAAAGAACACAGATTTTCTCTCACCTGTTAAACTACTCACCATGCCTTTAAGTCTCTGATGAGACACAAAAAATACAGATATGGCTTTCTCTTCAGATCAGACAGAAAATGAATCTATCCCATGTCTGTCAAATGGATATTAAAAAATAGGAAAAAGAAAGAGCAATGGGGAGAGTTGAAAGTGTGACATTCTGGGAGACAAGACACAGTAGCCATCCTGACTCTGCTGCTCCTGGGCACTTGCTGCTGCAGCCAACTAGACAGTTGGGTAAGTAGGAGATTTGGGAAATGTCATGTAAGCTTTTCCCTTGATAAGCATAAAGACTGTCTTTACCTTTGTCTCAAAGGTTACAGCTAAAATTCCCTTCAAACATAACAGTAGCTATTTCTCAGCTTTTATTCCCTCCCAACTGTCCTACCTCTTTTGAGAGTAAAGTATTATATTTTACAAGAACAGTAGAAACTTTGCAATGGAGAAATGCCACTTAGACAATCGTATCTTTATGTCCAGAATGTGGCCTGTGTCCTTTCTTTCAACTGTCTATACATTCATTCAGGAGCTCATCTTACTGTCTTTTCAAAGAAGTAAATGCCTCTATTTCAGTGAGTCATTTTCAGTTTATTCCATTTTTTCTCTGATACTGAAGTGTGTTGACCTTGTCTGGATGCCAAGTGCCCACCCAGCTGCTCTATCACTCCTCTTCCCAGCCGGACAGGGGAGATGGTAAGATGGAAAACAATTTGTGGGTTGGGATAAGACAGTTTATTAAAGCAGAAGCAAAAGCTTGTTTGCGCAAAAGCAGAATGAAGGATAGCCTTTTTTATTCTCTACTACCCGTCAGCAGCCATGGTCAGCCACCTCCAAGAAGCAGGGCTTCAGCACGTGTAATGGTTCCTCAGCAGGCAGACACTGGGCACAAAGAATGCCTGCCTTCCTGCTCCTTGCATTAGCTTTTATATCTGAGCTGACATCATAGGGTATGGAATATCCCCTTGGTTAGTTTGGGTCAGTTGGCCTTCTGTCCCCTCGCAGGATCTTGCCCTCAACTGAGGAAGGAATGTTACAGTCCTGATGCTGTGCTCAGCAGTAGCCAAAACTCTGGTGTGTTATCAACACCCTTCTAGTTACCAATGCAAAGCACAGCACTGTGAGGGATACTATGGGGAAATGAACTCCAGTTCAGCTAGAGCCAGTACAGATGTATATGAAAAATTGTTTAAGTTACTTTAGACTGTGGGTTAGATTAATAGTTGTGAATTCTTACTTGGAATTTCATACTGTAAAACTGATTTTTCTCTTAGTAATGCATTCTCCTGTAACATGCATCAGCTTCTAGGACAAAGTATGTACATTCACTTGAATCTACTTAAGCTTCACAGTGCTGGGAAGAAAAGTACATAGAGAGGCCGTGTTTCAGTTTACCTATTTAATAAAATATTTTAAAGTCTGAAGTCAGTTGTCCTTAGTAGACGAGGGAAAGGCTGTGGATGTTTTCTGTCTAGACTTCAGTAAGGCATTTGACACTGTCTCCCACAGCAGTGTCCTGGATAATCTGGCTTCCCATGTTGTGGACAGGTACACCTTTCACTGGGTGAAAACGTGGCCAGACAGCTGGTCTCAGAGAGTGGTGGTGAATGGAGCTCAATCCAGTTTGTGGGGGTTCACTAGCAGTGTTTCCCAGGGCTCAGTACTGGGACCAATTCTGTTTAATATCTCTGTTGATGATCTGGATGAGGAGATTGAGTGCATTCTCAGTAAGCTTGCAGATGACACCAAGGTAGGTGGGAGTGTTGATCTGCTGAAAGGTAGGAAGGCTCTACAGCAACACCTTGACAGGCTGGCTCAATGGGCTGAGACCAACTGTATGAGCTTCAAGAAGGTAAACTCTGGACCCTGCATTTGGGTTGCAACAACCCCAGGCAGTGCTAGAGGTTTGGGGAAGAGAGGCTAAAAAGCTGCCCTGTGGTAAAAAGGACCTGGCAGTGCTGTTTGAGAGCTGGCTGAGCATGAGCCAGCAGTGTGCCCAGATGGCCAAGAAGGCCAATGGCATCCTGGCTTGTATCAGAAATAGTGTGGCCAGCAGGACTAGGGAAGTGATTGCCCCTCTGTACTTGGCACTAATGAGGCTGAACCACATGTACCATGTTCAGTTTTGGGCCCCTCACTTAAAAAAGGACACTGAGGTGCTGAAGTGTGTCCAGAGAAGAGCAACGGAGCATCTAGAGCACAAGTCTTATGAGGAACAGCTGACAGAGCTGGGAATGTTTAGTCTGGAGAACTGGAGGCTCAGGGGGTACCACATTGCTTTCTACAACTACCTGAAAGGAGACTGAAGTGAGGTGGGGGTTGATTTCTTCTGCCATGTCTCAAATGGAAAGGACGAGAGGAAGTGGCCTTGAGTTGTGTCAGGGGAGTTTCAGATCAGATACTAGAAAAATTCTTTTCACTGAAAAAGTTAGATTAGGCATTGGAACATGTTGCTCAGTGAGGTGGTAGAGTCACCATTCCTGGAAGTGTTTTAAGAGGCATCTGGATCTGTCTGGGTAGTGTGGTTTAGGGGTTACAGTGACAGTGCAAAATTGACAGTTAGACTGGGTGATCTTAAAGGTCTCTTTCAACTTTGACGATTCTATAATTCTGTGATTCTAAGACTGCATGCTTCCAGCTGAGCAGCCTTACTGACATCCATAGGCCATAGTCCCTCTTGCTGCACTGATAGGAAAATTAGTGATCCAAGATGTGCTAATGTGACATTTCCAAGGTATATCCATCCCCTCATCTCAGCCAGGGTGTCCAGATGTTGTGGGTACCAAAGCAGTCTCCAGAGTTTTTGTGAGTGGTTGTATTGGAAACCAGAAGCCTACATTACTTGTAGACGGCTGTGCACTTTTCTGGCCTCCAGTGCATTATTGCCCCTGGAGACAACAAACCAAAGGCAAGTAAACAGTATGGTTCCAGAGCCTCCGTGGCTTCAGGGGTGTTGGCTGGGATACAAGAAAAACAGAAAACGGAAAAGGGAAATATGCCAATATGCACCATATAGACCATGAGTGCAATTAGAAAAATCTTGAAACACAGTATGAGGCTACATAAACATGGCAGTTTAACCCTGGATGGATTACAGGTACCCACCAAAGCCACTTTATCACTCCTCACTCCTCTCTGCAACTGTACAGGGCACAGAAAAATATAACAAAAGCCTCATGACTTGAGATAAGGACAGGGAGAGATCACTCACTGATTAGCATCATGGACAAAACAGACTCAACTTGGAGAAATCAATTAATTCAATTTATTACCATTTAAAACCAGAGCAGAAAAATAAAAATTAAAACGAATCTTAAAAAAACACCTTCCCGCCACCCTTCCCTTCTTCCCAGGCTCTACCTCCTCCCCTCCAGAAGCACAGGGAGATGGGGAATGGGGGTTATGGTCAGTTCATCAAGTGTTGTTTCTGTTATTAGTCAGAGAGAGAAGTCCTTCCCCTTCTCCAGCATGTCTTCTCCCTCCTGTGGAAGACAGTCCTCCACAGACTTCTCCAGTGTGAATCCTTCGCACAGTTCTTCACAAAGTACTCCAGCATGGGCCCATTTCAACAGGATGCAATCCTGCAACATCAGCCTGCTCCAGCATAGGTTCCCACAGGGTCACAGATCCCACCAGAAAACCTTCTCTAGCGTGGTCTCTTCCCTCCACAGAGCCATAGATCCTGGCAAGACCCTTCTGCACCATGGGCTTCCTATGGGGTCACGGCCTTCTTTTGTGCATCCACTTGCTCCAGTATGGGTCTCCTCCACAGGCTGCAGGTGAATCTCTGCACTCCTGTTGACCTCTGTGGGCTGTATGGGCACATACAGCTGCCTTACCATGGTCTTAACCACAGGCTGCAGGGGAATCTCTGCTCCACCATCTGGACCACTTCCTTCCTCCTCTCCTTCTCCAGTGACCTTGGTGTCTGCAGAGTTTTTCCTCTCACATATTCTCACTCTGCTCTTTTCTCAACACAATTTCTTCCCCACAATAACTTTTTTTCCCTTCTTAAATATGGTATCACAGACCTGCTACCACCATTTCTTATTGGCTTGGCCCTGACCTGCAGCCTGTCCATCTTGGAGCCAGCTGCCATTGACTCCATTGAACATGGGGTAAACTTGAGGCGGTTTCTCACAGAAGCCATCCCTGTGTCCCCCACTGATGCCACTACCAAAATCTGGCCATCCAAACCAAATAGAATAAATGAAGTATACTGTAATTGCGAGAACCCTTCCATATTTTAAGTAGTCAGTAGTAAAATTTGTGTATGAGGAAGAGGAATGCTGATATTACCTATTCATTCATGCCCTTTTCAATTTGTGGCAGCTTGTTTTAGTTATAGACACAAAATATTAATAAATCTTTTTCAGAAGGTAATTTTCTCATATACGTTCATTTGTGAGCTTTTAATGGTTCAGCAGATGAAATCTGCAACACCTGGCTGAGAGATATTTAATATGATGTAGCGTATGAGCTGCAGAATAAATTTAATATAATCACCAAATACTGAATAAAGTTGTAAAATAATTTATTGGAGCAACAGGGAGTTATATGGTAGATCTTATGCAGAAAATAAAATTATAAAATGTTAATGAAATAGGCATTTAAAACCGGAGTTGTAGTGTATAATTTATTCCGTTATTAAAGTACTCAATTACTTTCATGCAATAAACCAGGATAAATGTAAGGTAAATGATCATTAGGATGACAAACGAGGAAAACAAATTAGTATGCATTGTCATGGTGTAGAATCAAATGGGTACAAATGAAGCTGTATAGTAGCAAAACCAGGAGATTCACTGTTATATCATATATAACAAAGTCATCAAAGAGGCAGAAGTTGCATCTGCCACTGTGGGTATTTTTGAGATTTAGAAAATTTTCCTGCCACAAACCACAATAAAACTGAAGTCTGAACACTTTAATGAAAACAATCAAGGCTTTTATACCAAATAATTTCAAAAATAATGTTGTTTCAATATTTTATTTTTAATTTCTGTTGCTTTATACTAATGCCAGAAGTTCTTTTGAATCAAGAGATACTTTTCAGCTAAACTGTATTGAATTAGAATGCTTTAAAATGACAGAATCACTTTTTTAAACATAAATTCATTTAAGTGAAGTGTCTTCAGTGGAACTACAGTATCTGAAAAAATCCAGAATACAACTGCCTAAAATTTTACTCAAAGCAAAAAGATATGGTCTTAAGAGTACTGAGAAACAGCTGCAACTGCAACCTTTCCTACTGGTTTAGCCTACTAGCCTGCTGAATTAGGCTGCTGCTCTCTCATATGAATCATTGGCATGAAACTTTTCTTACCCATCAATAATAATTGTATACCATTCAAAGTGCCAAATTGGTAAGAACGAGGAATAATTCAGCATTTTATGCAAGTTAGGATATGGAACAGTAAAAAATTCTCTTCCTGCACTATAGAAAATGGACTATAGCAGTTTTGGGGAGCAGGGAGTGTGGTGACAAAGAAGGGGATGCTGGGGAAGTGATAGTGGAATGTACTTTTCAGGCTCTGAAAACTTAGGCAAGAGTCCCTTGACTGTTACTTCATCCTTCACACTTATTCTACCGAGTGAGTTCAAGTGAACAGAGCTTTGAGACTTCCTAAACTATCTTCCAGCCAGGGGGCATCCCATCCCAGAGGATTTCAGAGCCAAACACCTGGGACCTTGATTGAAGTCTTGCCAATACAGCTGGGCCAGAGAACACAGCCTCTGAGGAAAAAAAAAAAACAAAAAGCCAAACTTGAAAAGGGATAGAAAATTCAAACACACTCTAGAAAAGAAGAATAGTCAATAAAAGTAAAGACTTTCATGGAAAGAAATAGATAGGAGACATGTTTATAAAGAGAAACATTAGAAAGACTGGGATTAAAAAGAGGTAGATAAGAGAGATGGAAGTGACCAGAGGTGAAGTAAAATGAAATAACTTAAAATAACTTAGCACTTAAATTAGTCAAAGTTCTTAGTCATGTCTCAAATCTCTCTGGAGACAAAAAAGTGTTTAAACTGTAAAAATGGTAAAAAAAAAAAAAAGATGTAAAACTGCCTTTCCATTCTAAGAACTGCAGGATTTTCTTCAAAGAAATAAAGTAAATGACTTAAGAAAAGAGGAAGATGGCAGAAGAGAAAGGAACTAAAAGAAGGGCATGAAACTGAAGGAATAAAAGGTAAAATGCACCCAACTTTAGGACAGAGGCATTTTATGTAATTTATTCATATTCATTTCAGCCTGTGATTTAGGGGTTGTCAGGAGGTGACTTGCTACAAGCAAGGCCTCTCACAGCCAAGGGATTTGCTGTCAAATTCACATCCTCAAGCAAAACTCTGCTGTCAAAGACATATTTTCATTTTAAAAAATTACATTATAGTTCTTTCACAGTGCAAAACAGAACTAACATGGACTCAAGAGACTGCCAAAGTAGAGTTGCCTTGTTTTGTTTGAGAAGTAGCCTGATACAATTTCTCTAAAACTTTAGTTGCTACACCTAACATTGCCATGGGAAGTATATTCCAAAATTTGGTCCTCTGACTGACCATATTTGTAACTTTATTTCCATGAAATATATTTATTGATTTTCCAGTGTAAATGTCTAATCATCCTTCAGTTGTTGCCAGATAAAACTATCTCGTGACACAATATTTCTGAAGCAACATGAAACTGAAATAAGTAAACCAGAAATTTATAGAATTTCACAGGAAAGCAAGTGGCAGGGAAAAATCTATACCAACATATTTTATTGGCATATTTAATTCAATTAAAAATTACCCCAATACAAAATGAAACAACATGTTAATCAGCTTTCTTAAATATCTGACCTAACACAACAATTCTTCTGTTCTTTATCATGGTGCTGCAGAAGTCACGGGCTTCTCTGTATGTTCTAAAAGAGTGGTGGGGAACATTTCATAGACATTTGGTTTTGACATTAGACCACTCAGATTTCCCTTAATAGTCAAGAGAGAGAAATAAACTCTTCATCAGAGTTTTTTCAGTTCCTCAGCAATCTAGTGAGATTTTTTTGGTGAGTGGATGGGTACACTGGTCAGACGTATTGAGGAGCCACAAGGGCAATCTGTACCTTTAAGAAGAGCCTTTCTCATCCTCAGCAGTATCACTGAAGAAGAACAGCTGGATGTTAATGGCCTCTTCATCTGGCTGATGAAAGACAAATGGCAACCAGTGGTTGGAAGCATCAGTGAGACAGAACTGAATTACAAATAAAGAACAGCTGTAACAAGATCTGGCAGTGAGAGCAAACTCCCCAAAAGAAACATACTGAGCTGATGGGGTACCTATTTTTCTCTAAAGGCTCAAAGAAATCAGAGTACAGGATTTAAATGGCTAAATGTTCTTGGCTTTGGTTTGTGGATGTCTGGGTGAAATGTAATATTTTTTGAAATACAGAACATCAGACATTAGTGATCCTATGATAACTGACCTTAATTTTCAGAAATACAGAAATTATCGTGGTTATATAGAGGGAACTGAAAAAAACCCCTGCTGCTCAGCTTTTTAAAAGAAACAAGTAATTTTATTAATTTTTTATATTGTTTTGAAATGTGCATGTGAGCTTTTAGGATGTTATAGAGAATGAGCATCTGAGATTCCAAGAAATCAGTTGTATTTCTACATTTAGGAGTTGGAAGCATATTTGTCAGTTTTAATTTCCTTAGGAAAGTTCCCAGATATTGGAGAAACTTCTGAGTGTGAACACTGTTTGCAAGACTGATAACACAGGGAGCTTTGAACTCCTGTGCATACTTTATATTCAGAAGAACCAGAATCATTACGGTTGGAAAAGATCTCTAAGATCAAGCCCAATCATCTGCCAGCACCACCAATCCATCACTAGACCATGTTCCCGAGTGCTACATCTGCATGTCTTTTAAATACTACCAGCGTGGTGACTCCACCACTTCCCTGGGAAGCCTGTTGCAGTGCTTGATAACACTTTCCATGAAGAAATTTTTCTTATATTCGATGTAACCCTCTCCCGGTGCAACCTGAGGCCATTTCCTCTTGTCCTGTCCCTTGTTACTTGTGAGAAGAGACTGACCCCCACCTGACTACACCTTCCTTTCTGGTAGTTGAATAGAGTGATAAGGTCTCCCCTAGCAGGCTTTGAATATGAACATGAAAACTTTGCTAACAGTAGAAAGTTAAGATGGCTGAAAAAGGTATCTGAAAGTGATCTTGAAACATATTAACGTGAAAGTGAAATTTTCTCTTTTTACTTCCTGCTTTAATGTTTGACTTGTCTCAATAAAATAATTTCCTTATCTCAATAAAATAGTGACCATTGCCTGTTATTTTTGAAAGTACAAACTACATAGCAGTAAAGCCATTACCCGTAAGAATGCTATTATTTGGCAGTCAAATTCACACTCAAATGAAATGTATTTTTATTTTACAAAGCCCATATTCAATATCTGTGCTGTTTGAGCCTTGCTATTTTTTCTTAATGTCACCACCCACCTTTCTTCACGTTTACCAGGACACTTTTAGCAATAAAATGCTGTACTGTGCTTCTAGAACCATTCCAATTTTTTCAGCCACTTCTGTTTTATGATAAACTGGAGTGTATCCTTTAAAAGGGAAAGAAAAACAGCAATCACTTTGTACTTTAAATATAAAACATAAAAATCTAAAGTGCATTGTACATTTTCATTAAATTTAGGTGTGAAGTTTCCCTGGTGGGCAGGTGGGTTCCTAATGAGATTGGTTATCAATATTTTGGTGGTGTGCTTAAAATTAGAACAGGACCAAAGCAAACCCTTTCTTTTGTGCTTGGCAGACGCTTTATAATAGGAACAATAGGTTCAGGCCACTGACAAAGCAGCTGACTGTAGCAGTGCTGAACTGTACTTAATGATGATAATAAATTACAAATAAAAAAGGCAACAGTGAAGTTTGGTGGAACTCACTGACAATAAATTTATCAAGGAAGTTGAACTTCATTCAGCTTCTTAGTGCGAGGCAGCTGTCAGCATTGATTATTGACATATCTTTCACATCAAAGTCAAGAAATATTCACAGACTAGACAGCATTATGCAAAGATTTCACTTACACTGAGCATATGTTTGATTTTGTTATAATTTCCCTCTTTCTTCTGCTTCTCTTTCTCTTGTCCCTTTTTAGATTTTCTTTGGAATCTCCTTTTCACTTGTGAACTTCTAGGGCAAGAACCTGTGGAGTTTTTTGCTTCCTACTGCCTGCACCTTATTTCTGGGAGGTTTTGTGGGAAGCTGCTTCCTTTCATTTTTAGCCACTATCCCAATGTTTTCCACAGAGTATTCCCTTATGAAACCAAATAATGATATCCATGGTCTTTATTCAGAATGAAATTATATACAAACAGCCCCCATAAGAGACCAGGCAAAATTGTTTTTTGCTGGCCCACTGTGGGTTCTGGGACTTGAAGGACAACCTTTAGTGTAGCATACTGGCTTGAGGTAATAAATTTCTTGGAAACAGCTATTGAACTATCTGTAACATTAAGACAATACTTTCAGCAGGATGTTTTGCAATAACTCACCTTAGCAACAACTATTATATCCAGCTGAGGGGCTACCTGCTCTCCAGTGAGCTCTGATGGTCTCTTCAAAGCATTACATCGTTCTTTGAACGTACAAAATATGATGCCCTGTGGCAGCTGCTCTTTCATAAAGGCTTCAGAGAAGAATTAGTCTGTTAATGTACACTTGAACAGCATGTGGGTTAGAGGCAGGTTAATGTCTTCTCTTCTGAGCTTATTTTCATGTGGTTTTGAGAAGGTCAGTGTCCTTGCTTACCTAATGGCAAAGCCATCAGCATGCTCGTCAGAGCAAATCACGTGGTTGCTAAAATCTAAAATATGTGTGGAACAGTGACTTTAGGTAAAAGGCCACATACTGGTTTAAGCGGAATGTCAGTAGAGGGCAGAGGATGTGACTTTAAAGATTATGTCTGCCTGCTCTGAAAATCTGATTTTCTAAAAGGATTTCTGCCCTTTGGGAGCAGAATTCATCCAGAGCTTTGCAGCATGGTTAATGTTGAGTTACAGCACCATTATCACTCATCAGTTACTTTCTCAAAGGTCCATTTTTCAAATGAGAAGCTTAGTTTGAAATGTGTGGCTACTTTTTCACTTGGTTAGATTTTATGGCTTATGAGCTAACTGCACAAAGACAGTGGCTGAAGTCCAAGATGTTTTCTTCTCCTTAAGGTAGAAGAAAAGTTGGTTGTAAACTCCCAGTCATCAGTCTAGGAGATACAAGACAAGTCAATATGAAGCCACTTATGATCTGAGGTTTTGAAATATCTGGTTTCCCTGAGCTTAAGGGGAGATGTTAAATCTTAACCTTCATAATATGGACAAAGGCATAGTCGGTAAGATCTTTGCCTTTCCTTACTTTTCTTTTTTTTTTTTTTTTTTTTTTTTGTTTGTTTTTTGTTTTTGTTTTTTTTTTTTTCCAAAGGACTTTGTATTCATTCATTATTTCCCACCAGCAACAAAAGAGCAGTGGCTGAGACACAGGGTAGAGCTTTAAAAAGGTATTGTTTTGATTTGGGGTTTCTTTGGTACCTTTTTTTTTTTTTTTCCTGTGTTGGTGTGACAGATGTGTAACATTTGGGAAATATTTTGTTTTGAAAAGAATTTTTATATTCAGGGAAGATATTTGAGCAAATGGAGACTCTGGGAGTGAGAAACCTGTTTCCCACATTGTTTTTATAAAACAATGAGTGTCATGGGACAGAATGTCTCTGGTTTCTCACTCCCTGAAAGGTATTTGGGCACTCCGGTGGGATAAGATGATGCCATATTTTTCCTACAGGAGGAAATTTGTTCTCTTCCAACTTGATAGTAGGAAACACCCTTCCATGTTATTTTCCTATGCTATTTGGATTTAGTGCATGACAAAGTTTATGAACTATTTAACTTGTCTAGGCAATGCCTCTTTCTCCCTTGATTATTTAATGGATTTTTTAAAAGAAGTAATATTTAGCTTCCGTACTTTATATATATATCTATATATTCCTAATTTGAGATTTCCTATTTCAGGTAAAAATTATAATACTTTCACCTCTATGAGATTAAAAAGAAAAAAGCAGAAATTTTGCATCATATTATCATTATTTCAATTACTTGGCATTTTCTTGACTTTCATGCTATCACTATTTTTCTCCTTGCCAGTTCGTTCACTGCTACTTTGTTTGAAGCCTTTGTTGCCACTTCTCCTCGTGTTCTATCCAATTCCTTGCAACCACAAGGTTATTACAGGAGCTATCTTCATTTGGAAGAATTCTCTAAATAATGCAAGAACTGGGAGTTCTAGCTGCACAAACAAATAAAACTTGCTTTCCAAGATGATACAGCCAACAAGCTTGTTATTTGCCTTGGGATATGACAACCATAACTATGTTTTCAAGGCTGATTTTGAAAGGTTGCTTTCTCAAGAGACACTAATATAAAACCACATCTGGAATTTAAAAGAAGTTCCATGCTTGCTACAAGAAAATGTTTGCAACTATTTTCTTTGTTCCTTGTGACTTTTAAACCCATTTCTGTGTTTCTTAAACTTCAAAATTTGTTTCCCATGTTTCCCAACACTGCCACTAAAACAGCATCCCAAACTTGTGCCAAATACATGGATACAAGTAATGTATAACTCAGCAGTTGCCAGTTTCTGCTGTTGTCTGAGGGATTTCTACAACAAACCATTTCCAAGGTTAAAAAGTGCATTTAAGCTGCTAAGATAAATTTTTTAAAAGTGAAAAATCCCCCCACATTTATTTTTTGTGTTATCTAGCCCCATATCATCGTCATGTATTTCAAAAAATTGAAGTTCTCAATTCCTCGGAAATTAATACACTTTTAAAATATTATATTAAAATTCTTCTAAAGCTAGATATTCTTGGCTATTTTAAATTTTCCTTTAATTTCTGTCAGTTTAAGCCTTGCCTTTTACTAGAAAAGTTCAAAACTTAAATACAATAACTAGATTGGCTAACAGGAAATCTTATTTGTAGATTTTAAAGCAGAATATAAAAGTTTCTTACTTTTAAAGATATGCATCTCTAGTGATAAGAATAGCTTATTTTCCCAAAGCACAGTAGCCACAGGTCTATATATAATGAAAACTGGATTAAAGTTCTGGATAAAATAAACATGAAGCATTGCTATAGGCACAGTGATTAATCTAGTTAACCCATGGAAACAATTAGTGAATCAGCTGCAGCACAGTCATTTCGTAGGGCAAATAATTCACGTTTTTTAAGGACTGTTCTTCATGGAAATAATTAATCATAACAATTATTAATAAAAATGTATTTTTGCTATAATTTGAAAAGATACCTTCTAATGGTGGTAGGTAGTAAATCTTGTTTTCAGTACTAAGGAGCATATGAATAGAGCATTCTCTACATCTAATGAGCCAGTGTTATTATTACTACAGATACTGAAAAAGGTATTTCAAAAATACATTTCAGAATATTCATATCTGAAATGACTGCTTGTTTCTATTAGGTTGTATCACAGATTTTTGCACCAACAAATATTTGAATTAAAATTTATAATGGAACTTGCCCTGTGGCTATTTGCAAGCCTTTCTAAGGTCCTGAAATAAGAAGACGAATAACTCAAGCAGCACAAAGAAATTATGTCAGAAATACTTAAGCTGATAATAGGAGGGAAAGCTATTATGAACAAGGTGACATATTTCTGTATTTAGATCAACTGCAACATTGGCTTCAACACCCATGAATCGACACTAAAGTTACCAACCTCTCTGGCATGCTCTGAAGGCTGGGTAATGAAATCTACAGTCCCAGAAGACTTGGTGTGCAGAAAAGAATCTGTCAAACCTGCAGCCCAGTGTGCTTAAGACATTTTTTCCTGTATGGTTTCAGAGAGGTTCACACGATGCTGAAGACATAAATACAGCTTCCCTCACACAGCTATTTCAGCAGGAAGGCACCAGCCAAGGTCTGTCTATAAGTTTTGCAAACAGGTTGGTGCACAATAGTCCCTCCACCTAGAGAGCGTTAGCATGTTGACAGAAAACTGTGTGCAACATCTGCTGAATACCTGATAAACATGGTTTGGGTCATATTTGTCCCAAGGTTATGAACAAAGCCAGTTATCCTGAAATAAGAAAATAAGACAATTTGTCTAGTGAAATTTAATTTCCAATGTAAGCCCCCTCCCCCCCCAAAAAAAACCCCAACATGAAATATATAAACATGAAAAAACCTGCAATATATAATAATTAAGGTTATAATTAGTTGCACCTAACTCTAAACATCAAAAGTAAATTTTTAGCACCTATAAGTTGACTGAGCGATTTTATGGCCAGCCTAGATGGCAACTGTACACTGAAAGTTTACTTAAGTTTATTATTATTATAATATTTCTATATTATTATATATTTTCTTTATAATAACACAAAATACAATCTTTAGATTATTATATGTTTACTAAATAATATAAATATAATTATTTGATGTTTATACATAATATAAATAGTTATTTTTATTATCTTTGTTATTATTATTGTTATAGATTGCATGTTTTTTCAGTTACAGTGTGTACAGAAAAAATAGATCCAGTAAGCCATTAGAAATAAATTCTGATAATTGCATGAGACTAGGTATTAGGGACTGTTTAATGACCTAAAAACGTTGGCAGCTGGGAGTCAAAATGCTTGGGTCTATACCTTGGTACTGCTTAATTTACTTTAAATTAACCTCAGCAAGAAAAATATCTCATTAGCCAAATACTGCTGCTGCACCAAACTGTGTCACAAATGGTTGAACAGTGTTACTGCACCAAAGGCACACAGGAAGCAGATGCTAAAAAACATAGATTGCCTTATTCCAGGACAACAGTATGTCAGCATCACCCAAAGCAGGCGCTGGCTTGTCAAAGAAAAGCCTTGATTCGAAGTTGAACACGCTTTGTTGCACGCAAGTGAACTTGTAGATTGGTGGAGTTCAGGTATTTGCATTGGTTTCCTACAAGAACCCTGTATCCAGAAACCCACATTGATCAAAAATACTTCTTAATATATGAGAATTTAGCAGCTGAAGCAAGGTGTTCTGTAGAAATAGTTAGTTAAAAGCCATGTCCATCTTACTCATGTACCCACCTTACCCTGCTGGGACTCATGGTAGGTCTGGCCTCATCAGAGCCCTCAAGGAAATGCTGGGTGTTTCTTGCATTTGGGTGGAACAAAACTCCTTTCAAATGAAGCTGTCCTTGCTGGCTTTGAATAAAAATTTGTATGGGTAAAAATCATAAACAAAGGATACAAAAGCCAACAGATATGTCATTGTCTCAACAACTTCCTAGGATTTGCTAAGGAGTACTTTGTTTCTAAGCCATTCTTCTTTCCTCACTGTTCCTCCAGGCACCTGCCAAACTACCAATACATTAATGCAGATTACATCTAAGTTTCAAAAAAATATATGTTTTTAAAACTAAACAGAGCAGGAGACACAGGCCTGTGCAGTCATTCCTACAGTTTGTTTTCTTAATATAGTTCGTGGTACAACTTTGGTGTGGGACAGATGCTGTTCACCCAGACAATGCCTGGGAGAACATCTGAGTTTTTGAACGCTGGGAAACATTAGACTGCTCTGAGACACGTGGCCTCAGCTTTGGAGGACAAGAGAGAGTTTAGTTGTATAGCTCTGAGCTCTACTGTACCAGTAACTGTTAAACTCCAGGTTGTATAAACCACTTATCACATTCAGGAGAATTATTAAAATAGCTAATTAAAGCTTGTACTCAAACTATAAAGGGTACCCTTTAAATTAGAAGACATTTACAAAATGCTCTAGTTATCTCCGTGATTACTAGATGCAACAACATTTTAATGGTTTGTTTGACAGATATTGTATAGTTTAAGGCCAGAAGGGACCATTAGATCATCTAAACTGACCTGTATTTTACAGGCAATTAAATTTCACTCAGATATGCAACACAGCTTCATCAGCCTGAATTAAAGCATTTCAGTCCTCATCAGACTACAATATGTACTACAGACAAAGCAAGAGCAAAACCTTGAAACTTAAACGGCAGTAGCTAATATGTTCAGATGATCTTAGAAGGCACACCCCATGCTACAAAAGAAATGCCTTGTCAGACCAAACTTCAGGAAAAATCCAAATCTGTCATTTGGTTTAAACTTGAACTAAAACACTCATGGTGAAGTATGCTATCCGCCATAAATCAATGGAGATGTCTTTAAGTGTATCTTAGATATATCTATTATCTTTTTATTCTCCACTAAGTATTAAGTAAAAAGGTATAAAAAAAATGACTTTGTTTCCCCATTCCTCTCTGCTTTCTCCCTTCCTTCTTCCTTTCCCACTTTCCCAAATGTGAAAAAGCTGAAACTTATGTAAAAGGACTGAAACACCCCCAACCATGGAATGGTTTGCAGTGACTTGGGAGCCCTGTGGCACAGGGCATCTGCAGTTCTGCTTTGGTGGCACAGGAAACAGGTCAAGCATGCTGTGGGCACGCTCTATGGACACCCATTACACTCTGCCTTCCTGGACACAGCTGGGCACTTGGGCCATGGACATTTGTTCAGGACTTGTGGGTGTCATGAAGGCAGGTGGAAGTACTGCTCTGGTCACTTGTCATCCAGCTGTCCTGGACAGATGTGCAGCCTTGCTGGTGTGAGCCAATTTCTGAGTAATCCATTTCCTGAGACTTGAATGTCAGCAGCAGACAGAGACTACCCTACGCAAACTAAAACAGTAGGATGCAATCTTCACCTCCATTTACAGAGTAGGACAAGTGAGATTCTGTGCTGTAGAAATGTATAAAACTATTTTTAATGGTTTGAAACCGAGGAATTACATTTGGGCTAAAGTACCAAGCTGGGAGCACATAAAAAATCTGAATGTCCTCTGAGAAATAACTACAAAACATCAATAAGAAATTTAAAAACTGGTTAGAAAGTCAAGTGAGAGCAAACTGTTTTTCTAGTCCAGTGATCCATGAGAGTAAGTTTTTTAATGCTCAGATAGTAGCAAAAAGCAACAGAGATGACAATGCAGGCTAAGAGATATTTGGTGGGTTAAATTTATATTAATTTCAAGCTTGCTGAAGTCTTGAAGCTGCACATTTGATTTAACTGGTTCAGGAGATATAATCCACTTATTAATAAACTGCTACAGTTACCTCCTAAAGGAGAAAACTGTCCTCAAATGCTGGGTGTGGTGAGCACTAGTGGACTTCAGGTGAAAAAACCAGTAGATATAAAGATAACTTATAAATTGCAGTGATCTGGTTTTGATCAGCCCAACAGTTAAACAAAAGATATATGATTATTTTCTTATAAGTGTGATATTAGCAATTCTACATTTTTTTCCAGTCCAAATTCAGGTTCCCAAATTCTTGGTGCTTGTTAGAACACATGTTCAAAAGAGGTTACCATTTATCTACTGACTTCTTGCTGGAAAATGTAATTTAAAATACTTAGATCATGTTTGATATAAAAGGTGAACTTTTCCCCTCTTTTTTATTTCTTTTTTCTCTAAGGGGGAAAAAAAAATAGAGTTAGAAGTAACCTGAAACCTATTGAAATATTGTCCCTTGATAATATGCCTTACTAAAAACCAGGAAACATACTTAGAAAAACAAGGTCTTACTTCACAAGCGGGTCTGCAACTACTTTGCAATGGCTAATGCAGTCTTCATGGTTGATGGGGATAAGCACCATAAAAAGTTCTCAACCACGACAATTTTGGTTGTGTCTGCATTTGCTGAAACTCTTGACTCTGCTGTTCTTGCTCCAAAGACTTTCTGTGGTTCTTTTACAGATTTGAAAAATCTTTTTACAAATGAAGTACAAAGATTATCTTCCTTTTACTATTTTATTTAAGCTTAGGTATAGGAAATACCCCATTTTCTAAGTTAGCCTCTTTTCTAAGCCATCCTGACATATTTGACTTTACAGAGACTTTTCTGTGTAAAACAAAGAAATTAATCCATCACAAATCTAGTTCAGAGATTTACTTCTCCATTTCATCAGTTCCCCTCTTTCAGGTCTTCTCTGTTTCTTCTCTTAACTAAGCAATTTATTTCAGACTTTGTACTGTCAAGCTAATCAATGAGACAAGGATTATTTTCCAAAGTCTTGCATCATTTGAACTCTCTTAGACTCACGTCAACTTCGGTTTCTCCCCTCCTGCGTATTCTACAGTTTTTTTAGATGAGTTTGGAGCAGGATAAGTTTTGTAATTCTTTTCCACTCTCAAACTGTCTGCATACCAGCGCTGTCTACTGTCTTACACTGCTCATTTGTTGAGACAGCAGAGACTCAGAGGGCTGAAAGCTGTGGTTTTCTTCCCTCTGTGCTGGTATTGGTTTTACTTCTCTCATGCAAAAATTTCCTCTCAGAAGCAGGAGATGTATCACCCTTTAAAACCTCATTTACTGCTTCCTGTTGACCTTACTAACTCACTTCAGCTGACTGCAAGAAAAAATGCTGTGATATACTTATGTGCCTTTCTGTGCTGATGGTTCATGGTAGTGACTGCATTTATGCAAAGCAGCCTACTTTACAGAGATGTGTTCTGGAGGTAAGAGCTGAGAAGCAACCTTTATGGCACACAGTAAAAGGGTGCATATCATTGTCTCGGCTCATTCCATAGAATAGAATCATAGAATCAACCGAACTGGAAAAAACCTCTGAGATCATAAGTCCAACCCTTGATCCCACACTGCCCTAGTTACTAGACCATGGCACTCAGTGACCCACCCAGTCTCATCTTGAAAACCTCCAGGGAAGGAGAATCCACCACTTCCCTGGGCAGCCCCTTCTGATGCCTGATTATCTGTAAAAAATTTCTTCCTAATATTTAACCTAAACCTTCCCTGGCAGAGCTTAAGCCCATACCCTCTTGTCCTACTGCTGGTTGTCTGGGAGAAGAGACTGACCCCCACCTGGCTACAACCTCCTTTCAGGTATTGTAGAGTGATTAGGTCACCCCTGAGCCTCCTCTTCTCCAGGCTAAACAACTCCAGCTCCCTCAGCCTCTCCTCACAGGACTTGTGCTCGAGTCCTTTCACCAGCCTCATTGCTCTTCTCTGGACCTGCTCCAGCACCTCAATGTCCTTCCTGAACTGAGGGGCCCAGAACTGAACACAGCACTTCGGATGTGGTCTCACCAGCACTGGGTAGAGATCACTACCCTGGTCCTGCTGGCCACACCGTTTCTGATCCAGGCCAGGATGCCATTGACCTTCTTGGCCACCTGGACACACTGCTGGCTCATGTTCAGCTTCCTGTCAGTCAGCACCCCCAGGTCCCTTTCTGCCTGGCTGCTCTCCAGCCACTCTGTGCCCAGCCTGTAGCGCTGCAGGGGGTTGTCGTGGCCAAAGTGCAGGACCCGGCACTTGGCCTTGTTGAACCTCATCCTGCTGGAATCAGCCCAGCTCTCCAGTCTGTCCAGGTCCCTCCTGCCTTCCAGCTGATTGACACTACCCCCCAGGTTGGTGTCATCTGCAAATTTGCTAATGGTACACTCAATCCCTTAATCTAAATTGTCAACAAGGATATTAAACAGGACTGGGCCCAGCACTGATCCCTGGGGGACACCACTGGTGACTGGCCACCAACTGGACATAGCCCCATTCACCAACACTCTCTGGGCCTGACCCTCCCAGCCACTTCTTAATCCAGCAGAGAGTGCCCCTGTCCAAGCTGAGGGTTGGCAGCTTTTTCAGGAGTATGATTATAGTTACTGTGTTGAAACCTGCTTACAAAGGTAGGAGTTCAGGCAGTGTAGGAACTTACCTTCACAATATAGACACAATTATAGCTAGAACTGAGGCTGCATCCATTCTAGCAGTGTGCTCAGAAGGAGTTGCCAGATGGACTTTACCAGTATGGGTAGAAAGCTCTGAATATTTTAATTGATGCACAATGTGAAAAGGTGCTGACAGGGGTAGTTTCACTTCAGCATGCATTGGCTTAACAGATTTGGTTCATTTGACATCACAGCCTCTGTATGTGACTGTTCTATAGAATTAGAATTTATTGCACTGGGTAATATGGTTGCATCTCCAGAGTGCAAGAACTCTGCAAGAATCTTACAGCTCATGCAGTGAGGTCCAGCAAGAGCAGCCTGGATGCTGAATCACGTCCTCTGGTATAGCAAATAGGGCAACACTTAATGTCCAAAGTTTAAGGGGAAGAGGAAAGAGGAAAGGAGAAGAGGGAAGAGGAAAGGGGAAAATTTAAGATTATATCTCAACCTGAAAGAAGTAAATTTCACTATCACAGACTCTCACATCTCCCACGACCCCAGGACAAAGTCCAAAGCTCTGACATATATGACTTTTACAGGGTTCTTTTTATTCTGTATAACAGGTTTGGTTTATTTAGCTGAAGTTTCATCCTTTTCAACATGGTCATGAGCCTAGGACCAGAAACACTCATAAAACTCTGATCTAACTTGACTTAGGTATGTCAGGTTATATATCAGGTTCTGAGGCTCCTAAGAAGATGCTGCAACAGTTTTCTACATCAATGAGTTAATCCTCACAATGGCAGAGATGCAGGTTTTGCTGTGCTGTTATTTCTTTTCCTCTCTTTCTTCCTCTCCCCCTCCCTTCCCTGTTCTCTCCCTTCCTTCTCCTCTCTCACCTTTTGTCTATTTGTTTCATCTTATTGAAAGTAGATGTGATTTTGAAAGTAGCAGCAATTTTCAGAGCACATTCAGATTACTGAAGCTACCTTGGACAGAGGGTGGCTAAAGATCATTTCAGTCTACAAGAGATTATCACTCAAAGGGGTTTTGTCCTTATATAAAAAAGGAAAAGATGTTAAAAATGAAGTTGAAATAAATTATTTTATATCTTGCATTTAAATACTTTAACTCTTCTATTTTTCCTTTGTATTTAAAAGACATCTTTAAAGACTTAATAATTGTTGTCCCCATTAGGCAAGCCATGCTGAACTTGAAACCAAACACTCCCGTTTACTGTTGCATGGTGAGAGAATAACTTACATATCAATTTCTTTACAGTCATGCAAACCCATCAAAACCTGTGTTCCACCTCACACTTTCTTACTCTGATGGGAAGAACCAAGAGCTTTCTGCCCTCTCACAATTCTACTTCTGACATATCACAGTACCAGCTGCTTTAATCTCTATGAGTTTGTGGCTGGGAGACAGGAAACACTCAGAAACCAGAGGGAAGACTGAGCTCTGGAGTATCTATATGCAGACTCTGTTCTTCCTGTGACCTTGAACTGTGATACTGCTGAGATGTGCCCTCTGCTCCTGGCTGGAAGCATCTGATATGGAAACAGCAGCCACTGCTGCTTCCATTTCATAAGAAAGAGATCTGAGAAAGGTAATTTGCAGGAGGTTTTTTGTCTTCCTCCTCTTTAGCCAGAGAGTCTCATGATTCTGTTGTACAACCTGACTGCATCTGACGAGCCCGCAAAACTGCCAGACCTAGAGCAGCTCCTGAAACATCACTTCCCTTTAAGTGAGTCACTAGAGACTGGTAATATTTAAATTATTTGTATGCTGTCCTTCTGCTCTACATCATGTAAAATTATGCATTATATGAAACAATTCAAAACAATATAGTGAAAATAAATACAAGTACTAGACTAAAATTCCTGAAGGAAGGACCAGCCATTTGTCCTACTGGTGGCTCCCTGGAAGTATGTGACCAATATCCCCATTCTGTTAAGCTCTTTGCTACTCCTGGTTAGTCTCATGGGTGTCCTTAAGGCATCCAGTCAACTTTAACAAAGCAGGGTTTAGCCAGCACTGAAAGCTCTTTGGAAATCCTACTCTCCCTCATTCAGGACCTGTGAATTTGTAAAAAAGATTTTACACTATGGAAAGCATTTAGTCAACACAGAGCCACTGGTGTGAGCAGAGTAAAATGAAGCAGAGAGGCCACCATATGGCTATCAGAGCAGAGTGCTTCCATGAGTCAGTCTAATAACCTGCCTCCACATCTGTAGCTCTTTCAGATTTATTATGTTACTCTTACAGGCTCTCACCAAACAAATAATTTTTAAAATAAATTTCTAGTGTACAAAAACCAACAACCCCTTTATCATGATGATGAGGGGAAAAGGTAAAAATGAGATTTGAAGTTCTTTTGTTGTTCAGAGTAAAAGTTGTAAAAGTTCCGTGTAAAAGTTCCTCTCTTTCACAGAATATAAGACACACAATGATGTAAAAATACATTCATACTACATATGACTGGAAATAATATATATCCAGTGATATTTTACTGGAATTTTAAAAAATGGCCATATTTTTCTACTCAGACAGCATTAATTGAAGAGGAGAATATTTAGTGGATATTTATGTAAAGGTCCAGAAGAAACTGAGGCATTTTTAGCCTTTCCCCTCTTAAACAGACGTCCTACACTGAGCTCTAGCCTTGTTTCTTTTATTTTGATAATACTCCTGTGCTTCTGGTGGGTGTCAGGGAAAACCAAATCTGAAGGGTTGTCTAGATGTATGTTCGTGGGGAAACTGCAGGACAACAATGGCAACTTCTTATGGTTATTTGAATAAAGCTCTAGGCTAAATTTGTGTTGAAACACTGGAGGGCATCAGAACCATAGCAGTCCAGTATACACCTTTGTGACAGATTTTAAGGGGGTAGAATACCTGTTGGTTTAAAAAACCTGGGGAGTCTGGAAGATGCCTCATATGAAAGACTAATAAGAGGAAAATGCATGAAACTTGATTTATTACTAGATAACTAAATAGGATATTAAGCTTCCTAATCTAAACACCCTCTTATTAGATTCTGAAAATAACTTCTCAGATGTTAATCTCTTACAACTTTAAGTGCTGTGAGTGACTATATACTTCAGGAAAGCACAGAATTTTCTCTCCTTTGGTGTTCAAGGCAGATAGCCCACCAGTATCCAAGAAATATCAATTAGCAAATATGACATGCATTAAAAAACCCGAATTGTGGTGAGATATAGGAAACAACAGTAAGTTTGGCTAGTGTATCAATCAAACTCATGCAAACTATGATAAACAACAGGATTAAGAGACATACTGGTAAAAATGAAACAATGAGGCAAAAGAGCACTTTCTTGCAGCAAACAGTCATGCCTCACATGTTTGTAATGCTCTTTAAAAGAGTTAATTAACATGTTGATAACAGCTAACTGCACAATACACAAGATTTCCAGAAGAGTTTGAATAGGTCTGTTATGAAAAACTTTTAGAAAATAAGCTGCCATAGTAAAAGTAGAAAGTTTCATGCCTGGATTGACAGTGATGAAAAAAATAGAGAAGAAAACATGGGAACAGTAAGACATTTTACAATGGAGGTAGGATGACTTTGCTGTTCAGCACGTTCATTAGTGGTCTGGAAAGGGACTGGAAAGGGATGTTTTAGGATCTTACAGAACTAATATAGTTAAAACTAGAATTACCAAAAAGTACTGCAGGAAATCTTCTCTGCACAGGCTGCTTGAGTGAGCTGACATCTGATGCTATTCAGTGTTGATAAACACAAATTAGTGACAATGACAGAAATAATCCCTGCTGTATCAACACACAGCAGTGAGCTCAAAGGAAATTATTATCACTCAGCAAGTCACCACTACAGACAGTATTGTGAAAACTGTATGGATGAACTTTATCAGTCAAAAGATAAATGCAATTATAGAATCATATTTGAGAAAAAAAACAAAAGGCCATCATTACAGTAACAGCTGAAGTACAAATCCATAATTCCTGCCACTGCTTCAATATTTCATGTGTCTGTCATCATTCTTTAAAAGAAAGTTTTAGAGTTAGAAAATCTTAATAGAATACAGGTTTATGAAGGACAGATGTGTGAAATCATTTCCCTATGAGAGAGGATCAGATAGGTTTAGGATTCTTGAGCTTGTAAAAAAAGACATTGAATGAAGGGGGTATGACAGAAAGGAATGAAATCAACCAAGTATAAAGAGACTGAATACAGAACAATGCTGTCACATGCTGGTCATGCCCATGGTCTGGGCTGACAGCACACAAGCTAGGTTTTATATGGAAGACTGACAGACAAGTTAGCATTCTGTAAGATTAAGATGATAAATCCCATTTAAGATGATAAATGCATCTTCTGTCCTCTATCATTTTTTTGCAGACAGCAGCCTTACTCTGGGATTGCATTATGGTGCCTGTGTTTATACTTCCACTGCCTATTCACACAGTCTCCCCTCTCTCCTCTTTGTAGCAATGCAAAAACTTTGAAACTTGAGTGCCACTCCTTAAATCATTTGTGAAACATTGTTACCTCTTCTGAGAGTTGCCTGAAACTTGTTCCTATCTACTTACACTGAAATATATGTTTGTCTATTCCTCTCTGAGCTGTGGAAACACCCTGGTGGTGAAATCACCTGCAGCATAGATCCATGTGCAAAATTCCGAGCCTAGGCGTGAAGCAGGTGCCTACATGAACTTGAGATCAAGGGTGCAGTCTTCCCATGATCAGGGAAAGTGCCTGAAGTACCGCTCATTGACAGACAGTGTTCACAGTTGCCTTTTATTATGAAGGTGGAATTGGGGGAATTACTGCTCATCCCTGATAATGAACTAGTTGCAGATTTTTCTTTCAGACTTAAGCCTTAAACAGCCACTGGATAGAAAAAGAGCAAGGAGCAGAGGTTTCTCATCTCTGCAGAGCTGGTTGTTAGGATATACCTGGATATGAGACTTTAATTCCCTCAAGCTGCAGTGAATGAGGCGTCTCATTCACTGGGTGAGTCCAAGCAGCTCCTGGAGATCCCAGGTTTCCAAAAGAATTGGTCACATATGTGTTGTCAAGGCTTGACCCAACACCCTCTACAACTGAAACAGAAAACCACCTTCTGTCCGTATCCAAGTCAGCTGCACACAATGTCAGATGTGGAGCAAACACTCAGAGTAGAAGATCCAAAAAGCAGAACTCTGGAGAATATGTAAAGGAAAAAAAAATATACAGGGTGATGGTTTAGGCACTTACAGCATGAGATTGACACTATTCACATTTGACACAAACATCTGAGGTAATTCTAAGTCTTTTTGGAATTTTTCCTTGGCTTTAATCCTTTGCTTTGACTTGTGACTCCTTACATATCAAATATTTAGAAAGCAAAAATACTAGAACCTTATTTTTTCTCCATTGCACATTGCTTCTTTTCCTTTTTCCTGGGCACTGCCCAGTCTCCCTAACAGTAAATACTAAGCACAGCCCATTCCTTTTCCAGCAGCATCACTGTTTTATGCAGTGGCTGTGTTAACTGCTTCTCTGTTTGTTCCTTCCTCTTATTTCTCAGAAGGTTAGGGGAAAGCCATATAATGCTTGGTTCACATTGTAGTGGAGGTATAAATAAAGAGAAGGAAATGGAGTGCCTGTATATTAAGTTCTTGTATCTTTGGAAGAGACTATTGCTTTGAACAGAAGGTAAGCCAGTCACCATGTGCCTATTTCCATACAAACATCTGTTATGAAGAGAAATTGTTGCTGGGCAGCAAAACCTGTTTTTCTACCATCCTTTTAATTGCTGAAGTGGCCAAATGTGAAAGACTAAGTTATTAAATATTTGATGTTAATTGTTACATTGCCATGGAATAATGTTAGAACTGAAAACAAATAAAAAATGTATGCCCTACAGAAACAGGATGCACATAATCTGTCTGAGAGCAAGGAGAGAAATCCTTTATTAGATGCATTTTGAGCAGCAGGATGGGACACGTAGACCAGTACAATGATATTCACATATCAGTAATCTTTACATGCATGGAAGCCAACTGTTATAAATTTGAGGACAGTTTCAGCATTCCCCATAGGTGGATGAGTGTGAAGGAGTCTCTCCTGGCATGTGCCACTCAGAGAACCTGTGCAGGAGGAACATCCTTGCAGAGGGACTCACATGGTTTGAGGAAAGAGTGGCCCATTGTGTGATCCTGGGGACACCAATAAACATTTCTGCTCTTCTCTGAATCACCATTTCCTGGAAACTCATGTGTTTCTGCTGGTTTTCTGAAATCACTCTTAGCACTTATCAGACCTTAAAGGCACAGGCAAAGCACTACAAATACATTACTGAATTTAAAAAGAGATGATTACAGTTTTGCTTCTAGATGAATTACAGACGTAAGTAGACTTGCTGTCTAACTACCTGCCAGGGCATTTCAAACAGTTCCTCAGAACTGAAATACAGTTATTGACAAGTCCTGTCCTCAGGCTTGCTATCAAAAATGTGAAAATTTATCTGAGATTAAATCTGCTTTTAATTTCCCCAATTCAGATGTATTTTCCTATTAAGACAGCTTTGGCAGCAATGTCAGTTTATGGACTTCTGCAGTGTCTTCTCCCAGCCAGTCGGCTCCATAGCAGCATGATATCCCTGACAAGCACTGTTCCTTTTAGGATTGGGATAAACCAGTTAAAAATGTAGCATCCTAAAAACCAAGAAATACTCTGGTGAAAAAGGCAAGAATCAGGGCAGGAACAGAAAAAACCCACACACTTAAGCCAGTACGGGCACCAGAACTACGGTTTCATAAAAGTATGGTTTTGGGTAGCTCATGACTGTAAAACCATAAATGGGGCTTTGTAATCTTCTATCCTAAAAATTTACTTAGAAAGTTGCTTCCTGTATCGTGTGAAACTTTAGTTAGCTCAGCTTCTTTTTAATCACACAATGTTGCTTTTGCAGTGTCCTACCAGGCAGTGCTGGTTGTAATGCTTTGTCAGCAGCTCACAGATTATTTACGTTAGTCAATAGTATCTCTTCTTGTCAGACAAACAGGAGATGCTAAGCCATCCTACCTTTGTGGACGTATGCTGTTTGAGTATAGCCCCTTTTTAGAACTCTTTCACTACTCCAATGTACAAATGAAGAAAATAAATGAGATCCACTGTTAGCTCCAGGTAAAGCCAGTCTTTATTACACTTGATGAAAAATGAGCTGATGTAGTGGAGTTTCTGTTCAGTTGACCCTCCTTTCTGGCTTCCTATAATTTTCAGCTCTGTCTTCTCTTCATACATTGCTCTTGGTTCAGGCAAGATTAGGAACAGCCAGCGAAGTTGCATTGCAAGTGAAAGTGCCTGATGGATTCTGAGATTTTAGATGAAGACCCTCTGCTACTTGCACAGCATTTTTAAAACTTACCAAAGAGCTGCTCCTTATGAAGTCAATGTTCACACTCCTAAAGAAATCTGCAGTTCAATTCTTATCTGCTGAACTAAGAGCTGACATCAGAGCTTTTAAAAAGGGAGCTGATATTATAATAGGGAGAGCATGAAGACTTCTGGAAGTTGCAGAAGCTTCAGCATGATTTTACATTAATTCTCTGTGGGCTGCAGCCAATGTCCATTCTGACTACTTAGTGATGACACATGATAGTAAGAGTGTTAAAGAAAAAAGGTAATATAGATTTTCTTGACAGCAAGTAATAAAGAAGGCTTCTGAACCACTGCTTTAAAACAATTGTAAACATCATCCATGTGCATCAAATACAAATTATGGTTGTTGCCCATATCATCAAATTTAAAATAAGCCTGTCTTTGGAGTCAGTAAAACACTGTCTTCCACAAAAGGGGAAGAGCATTTGTGCTGTAGTGGTTATGAAAAAGCTGTGATAATCCATAATGATCTCATCCTCCGTTACCCATAGAATTAAATTACAGTGTTCAACCCAAATAACGTATTTTTCTTAAGCAGATAGCGCTAATCCTTAACTGTGGGATTTTGTTTGATGCAAAGGACAATTGTGTGGATCCAAATCCGTATTAGCTCAACAGGTCACCTGATGCTACCAATTTGGCACCTGTGAAGTGACATCACGGAAAACAAACAAGTACATAAAAAAGGGCAAATTGTTCTGGTTTGTATGAAGCAAAAACGTGTGTTGTGAAAGCTCAAGGGAAGCTTTACTCACTCCAGTGTGCAGAGATAATGCGTCCCATGTGGACAGTAGTTTGAAAAGAATCCAGGCAGATGATCACTGGTTGTCTAGAATAATTCAGGTTTGGAACTTGTGAAAACATTTAAAACTTAAGTAGTATTTAAAAACATTTTATAATCCCACTGAGAGAAACTCAAAAATGAGTCTGAGCCACTTGTCAAAATTCTGATCCTGTAAGTAATTTTAAATTATTCTACTGGATTTACATAGTCAAAGTGTGTTCTCAGGAATACAGTAGTTAAACATGGCAGAAGAATAGAAAGTAGTTGATACATCTTGCATTTTAGGACATTGTTCATTTGTTTCTGTCCAGAATTGATGTTTCTAAATTCTCAAAGAGACAGAAACAACTTGCCTCTAGAGTGAAAGGCTCAACTATCTCGCTTGTGAGAGTTTAGATTCAGCTACATCAATACCCCCAAACATGTCAGGCACCATTCTGGCCTCTGTCTTTGGCTGGACAGTGCCCAGATGTAGTCTGGAGGCCTGGCCTGCTGGGCCCAGGCTATGCCAGAAGTAGTGGCATCGTTGCATGCCAGTGCTTTTGACTTTGTCTTGGCCTCATTAATGTCTTCATACAGATTATTGTCCCGAGGGTTCAAGTATGCTGCCTCCTACATATCTTGAGCCATTCAGGGAATAGAACAGTTCTCCCTCTCCAGCCTTTAAGCTCTCCATTCAGCTTAGCCAGCTTTTATGAATGCTCCTCTGCTATGCTTTGAGTACCATAAAGGGCAGATGGTTGCAACTTGGGTCACTCGGTAGCAAATACTTGAGTCAAACTTTGTACGTTTACTTCACCCTCAATATTCCTATTAACAAGGTGCCTTCCCATTTTCTGGCTACCTCAAAATCACTCCTTGTTCAAGTCAAGTTCAGTTTCTATTTTTTACATTTTACATCTCTTAAAGTACATGACAGTCACAAATACTTAAAAATTACGCAGATGAAGGAACAGAAGAAAAAAATCCACCTTAATCTATTTATAAGACTAAATTAGAAAGATACCTCTCTCTTTCTCTATCTTCCTTATCCAGCTGACCTGTTATAGGCTCGCTCTGATGAGATAGCTGTCAGAAACTTTTTTTTTTGCACTTGCCTCATGTTTCAAATTGTGTTCATGAGTGAGGACTCCATACTAGCCAGGCTCATTAGCTAATGTTCCCCTTGAAATTTTTTGTCAGTTCTGGACAGATATCATTTTCCTTCCAGAAGTAAATTTTATTTCTCCTCTACATGGTGATAATCTGGAGTTTCTTCTGAAGCAGAATAAACATTTTTCCTCTTTCTTTGGATGAAATTATCTCTTTGCTAAATGAGATATCTTGCGTTCTGGCCTTGCTAATTAATAACTATTTGCATCAACAGTGGATAAAAGTATTCTGAGTGAATTGTCTGTGGCCCTGTATTTATGACTTCACATAAAACTGTTTTCTCTGTTGAATGCTATATTACAACTCAATTTTGAACACTGAAGCAAACATTAAAATTAGCTAAATTCATATAAGCCATAAATGCCTCTTTTTTGAGATGAGGGTCTTTGGGGTCATATGGATATGAAAAGACTGATCCCACAAATCTTCCACCTAAACAACGAGGGCCACCTGAGTAGTAATTCTGGTGTGGTCACTAAAGTAAACAAGCACAGAGTGGCTTTCATGATCTGCAGTGTATTCAGGCTCTTAAACTGATGTTTGAGGCATGGTAGAATGGGTAGACAATCATTCCCAGTGAAGTTCAAATTGTGAAAAAAGTGGTTTTCCATAGTTTCCAAGTCTGTTTTACCTTGTACAAATTATATGGAAGAATCTCAGACTCAAGGTGATACCTGAGAATTTACACATCTGTGGCTATTAAGTTTTTTCTTCTTTCTTTCACAGTAATGCACATACATGAATTTTGCTAAAACTCCAGTGAAACCTCAAGGGTCTATTATGTAGTTGATACTATCTAAAAGAAAAAACAGGGTGAAAGCCTAGTAGGGACAAAGTTTCTGTGAAAATGTTCTGGCAGTTCACTCACTCTTTTGAATAACACAAGAAATCAAATCATTCTTTTTCATGGTTCTCTAGTCTCAAGGTGTGAAACCTATGGGCAAGAGGTGACAGTACAGGAGCTTCACAGGAGCCTGTTACACAAATGTTTTTATGTGGGTCTAGTTCCTGATAGGCAAATAGCTGTCCCACTGAGCAGAACTACTGAGTCTCCAAGTCCCTTCCCCATAAAGGGTTTCTAAGTTTGATAACATTTATCATTGTCTGGAAACTAAAATACAGCATGATAAAAGTGATGATAAGTAATTTTGAAGA